>JAVSCE010015256.1:0-73819 GCA_032199065.1 Smutsia gigantea
TATGGCTGCCATACCCATCTATCATGAACTTAGGGACTTAAACTGTACAAATTTACTGTCTCACAGATCCATAGATTAGAAGTCCAACACAGAAATCATTGTGCAAAAATCAAGTTATTGGAAGGGCTGCATTCCTTCTGGAGGCTGTAGGGGAGAACTTATTTCCTTGCCATTTCTAATTTGAAGGCACCCACATTGCTTGGCTTATGGCTTCTTCCTCTGTCTTCAAAGTCAGCAACATGACACCTCTTTGTGCTTTTGTTCTGGAACCACATCTTCCTCTGTCTCAGGCTCTGCAATTCTTTCCTCAGCTGTGTCCGGTTTACTAATAAGCCCAAGAAAGGCAGTATTCACTTCTGTTAGTGTTTTTAATTTCTAGCATTTCTTTTTAGTTTTTTCTTAGAATTTCTACCTCTCTGCTCACATTGCCAGTCTATTCTTGTATGCTGTCTACTTTATCCTTTAGAGTCATTAGCATATTAATCAGGGTTATTTCAAATTCCTGGCCTGATAACTCCAAGAACCCTGCCTGTCTGGCTCTGACGCCCACTCTGTCTTCTCAAAGTGTGGTTTTTGCCTTTTAGTATGCCTTACAGTTTTTTTCTCCATAGCTAGACTTGGTGTACTAGGTATAAGGAACTGCAGTGAACAGTGACATGGTGGTGAGGCGTGGGGAAAGGGTAAGCATCTTACAGTCCTGTGATTAGGGCTCAGTTTTTTAGCAAGCCTGTGCCTCTGAACTGTGCACTTCACTAGTGTTTCTCAGTTCTTTTCCCCACTTACATGGGAAAGGACGGCTAGAATGGGCTGGAGTTCAGCATTTGCTTGCCTCCATGTCAGTTAGGCTCTCATAATACCCCAGCAGGTTAGGCTCTGTTAAGGAGTTTCTACTGAGGACAGCCCCCGTTAAGAACAGAATGCTCTGATTCCTTTGCACACACCCCTGCCAGAAGCATAAAGGGGTTTTTCTCCAATATTTACTGTAGGAATCTGGTCAAGCTCCTGGAGGTGAATCTCATTAAGTTGCAGGGTCTTGCATGCTTGGTTCCCCCTGGAGTTCTTGATGCTCAGAGTTGTCTACACTGAGCCCCTGCAATTTGTCCATTACAGTTCAGCTTTTCCTTCCCAGCACGGGCACCCTAATTCCCCTTGTGAGTCTCTGCTCAGGTCAGCCATTACTCCCTGTATTCACCTGTTTGTCTCTCCAGTCCTGGGGACAGGGTTTTGCCCTGTGTTCTCACCTCTCCTAGGAATCAAGAAGGGTTGTTGATATTGCAATCTGCTTAGCTTTTACCTTATTTTTAAGATGGAGTGGTGACTTCCAAAGTCCTTACACATGGAACCAGAAACCTCTCCAAGATTCTGAATTATTTTAGTAGATGCCACAGTATTAACCCATGTTTACCTTTTTGGCAAAATGATTCTTATTCATGGTGTAGAATGTAATCTCCATGAGAGACAAGAATTTGATCTGTTATATTCACTGTTACATTCCTATAACATGAGCATAATAGAAACTCAATAAATATTTGGTATATTAATCTAATTTAATTGGAAAAATTTAATTTGTTTTGGGATTTTTGTATCAGTATTCACAAAAAAGATTAAGCTCTATTTCTTAAGACCAAATCTATTGGTAGTCATCAATTCTACCCTTCCCTCCATGGTAAAATAAGAAAAGAAATGTCATTTCTCTGGTATACTCTGGGGTTTTCCATTTAATCTATTATAATGTTGTTTTTGAGATCTTGTTATTATTTTTATTTATAATTTTAGCATTATTTTAAAAATACTATAACATTTAGCTCTTTAGGTATAACTATGTTTATCATGCTTAATGTTCAATTCGAGCCTTTCACACTCAGATTTCCCCATTTTTGAGCTCTTTAATTTTACTATTCTTAAAAATCTCTTGGCTATCTAAGTTACATCTTTAAATAGATTTTTCAAGAAAAATATATAAATAAAATCTTTTTACCAAATATCTTATATGTGAGAATAACTTTCCATTGGTTTTATATATTGGTGGCAACTTAACTAGTTATAGAATTCCTGTTTCTTATACAATTATTTTCTGGCATTCTGAAAACAAGCATTCATTTTTCATTTTTCCCTTTAGGTAACCTGTCATGAAGTTTAAAAGATTTTTTTTTCCTTTTCCTTGAAATCTAATAGCTTCACTACATTATATTTGAGGGATTTTTGTTCTCTGTTAAGTTTCCTGAAATAGGTGAGCCCTATAAATTAGAAAAAATCAGTTATCTCTTCAAATCTGTAAAGTATTCTTCTATTAGGTCTTGGAATCACATTTCTATTCTATTTGTAGTATTTCTTTCTTCAGATATCATGCTTTGATTTTCAAGCTCTGCTCTCCCTGTAATGTTATCATGCTGGTAAATAATCTTTTCCTATTTGTTCTTCATTCTGTTGTTTTCTCAGTGCTGACTCCACACCAGTGATTTAATATTTTTAGATATTCATTTTGGTCTTTGGAAGTCAACGCTTCATTTAAAAATTTACAGCATATTATTTTCTACTTTAATTCCTTTCTTTATCTGTACCATCTTCCTTTCTATTTCAATCAGTTGCGTAATTATCAATGTATCTTTCATTCCATGAAGCCTGTGTTTTCCTTGAGCGTATAAAGTAGCTGCGATTAAAATGTTCTTCTATTTCCTTGAAAACGTCTTCTTTTAAAATATACTCCATTTGTATTTTTATGTTATGTTCCATTTATTCGTAGATTTATTTTTGCTAATTCTTATTGTGGTTTCCTACTGCAGGGATTTCTTTTCACTTGTCTTTGAATAGAGCCGTTGTATCTGAAGCTGCTCCTTTCCCGAGTTGGTGTAGATTTCCTGTTGCCTTGACCACTGTGAATCTTTCCCTTGGAATATGAGCTGGAGCACTGGATGGGGGTTTTTTTGTTGTTTGCTTTTTGTTGTTTTTTTTTTCCTCCAGTCACACAACTGCCTGAAGGGTGTAGACAGGGCTTTGTGTAACCACAATGACAGAATTTTGTCTTTGCTCTTTTTCTCTATGATTTTTGAAAATGACTAAGGATGGCACCACAGTATTGGTGACTCAGATGCCCTGTCTTGTGGAGGAGTGGGAGGTGAGCTTTGGACTGGGGCTTGCTTCCCTCTCAGGGTGATTGGCTATAAGAAGGTGCTGTCCTTATTGCTGTCCTGGTGACTCCCATGCGTTTGACTCAGTTTCACCATGCATTGATTTCCAAACCCTAATGAAAAGGATCAGCCCAAATAGGGAATCCTAAGAAATCATTCCAACATGCCTCTCATACCATCTGCTCTGCCAGAGGTCAAAGGGAAAGTTGGCAGCAATCCCAGCCCAGGCTTTGTAGTGCTTTTGTTAATCAACAATGGGAAAGTTTTTCTTCCCAGGAGGTAGTCCCCAGTTTTCCCTCTGGAACAACCTGTGCTTCAGTCCTCTTCTCTTCCAAACTGAAATACCAGTTTTCCTCCCTTTACTTCCTGTTCTGTTACAATGTTGTTTCCAAGGGGACTTATGCCTTCATGTTAGGCATTCATGCTAGAATCTTTCAATTCTGCCCAAATTGTTCTGAATCTGAAAACCACTTTCACAGCACTCAAGAGTATGAGATTGGGATGCTTCCCTAGTTTGGGGTTAATGGTTTAGTCTTTGCTCTATTTGCTTTGAGTTTTTCATCTTATTCATTTGGGAAGATAGAAATTTTATGAATCTTCTTTCTGGGATGTCCTACACTGATGTCTTTCATAACTCTAATTCTAAAACCTTTATTTTTTCTTCTTCTTTCTTCATTAGGTCAACCTGTATTGTTTCACAGTGTACCTTCATAAAACTAGAGTGTACTAACAAAATGTACTATCACTGTTTGCTTTCTGTTTATGACAGACTTACTGTAAACCTGCTTCATTTCACTTTACCCTTCTGGGCATTATTTTGCCCGGATGCTAAGTAACCAGTTCACATCAGATGGTCTCTCAGTACTCTCACAGGATCAGAAGTCCGTGAAATGGTAAATAGGAACCCTGGATTTCTGAAATCTGCCCTTGGTTTTGTGGGCTTCCCAGGGAGGGGTGGAAGGGCAGGAAGGTGTTGGGTTCCCATCTGGAACAAATCATCCTGGATCTGAGAGCACACAAACTGTGAACAACAGGGAGGATACATCTCCATCCCCAACCCGGAGACTTCAGGTTCTGACAGACATCCCAAATGAAAACAGTGGTTTAGATTTCAGCCACGGCCGAGAAAGTTAACACATCCATGTGGCAAGAATCCTAAAACAGTAGCAAAGGAGAAGACTGAATCTGAAAATCAGATCTAAAAATATGTATTATTTGAGAGCTGCAGAGAAACCTAATCCAACGAAAATCATTCCACTGTCTATTGGCACTGATTCATCGGGAGTGAATCACAGCCAATCCATCCTTATCTAAGTATAGTTTAAGAAAATAGACAAATATCTATCTCAAGAGTTTCCTAAAACCCAATTCATAAGCAGCTCTAGGCTGCCCTGCCCCACGAAGATCTCATCTTACTTCACTCATCCAAATTCTGGAGCCAGGTTCTCACCTGTCACTAAAGGATGCAAGGCTTTTGGCTTGCTTGACAGAGATGAGATTCCCTAGAGCATGGTGTTCTTGTGGTCTGAAGGGTCATGAAAAATGAGAGAAGGGTAGAGAAGAAGGTGGCAAGAAGGGAGCCAGGCTGGGAGTTGGGAGGGTCCTGGAAGGGGACCCATGCTTTAGTGCTAGCTGGATCGCTGGTTTGTTTTGAGACTACAGTCCTGGTGGCCCTCAGGTCAGCTGGAGTCCCCCTGCCCCCTTGTAGTCCTGACAAAAAGGAGTCAAAATCTCATTTCATACCATGTCTGAGTCTATTGCACATTCCCAGGGACTTATGTACTTTGGTCATATTTGCCTTGGGGCTTCTGCTTTTGTGTGTGTGCTGCCTTTTTTGTATCAACTCTGATTTGATATTCGCCCTCTTCATGAAATTTTGCTAAAAACTGATTCTCACAAAGCATTTGCAATTTAGGGGTCGGGATGAATGGAGGAGGGTTTCCATCATGGCTGGGCTAATGATTTCAAATTAGATATCAGGCATAACCAAACCAAAAATCACCTTTACCATTCCACCACTGGGCATCCTCTGGCCACTCATAAGGTTTCTTGTTCCCAGTCTGTACTAGTCAGGGTAGGCTAGATGCTGTAACAAAACGTTCCAATATCTCAGTGGCTTAAACAAAAATGTTTCTTACCCACATCATTGTCCAGCTGGGTATTTAGAAGGAAGTGTTTTGCAGTGATCCAAGAACTGAATCTCCTTTTCTCTAGTGGTCCCATCTCAGAGTTTTCCTCTGGATTTTCTGCAACCAATTGGAGGACAAGGCAAAGAGTGTAGAAAACTGAGTGTGGAGAACCAGGCAGGATGTTTCAGGGGCCAAGCCAGGAAATTACACACATTATTTCTGCCCACATTTCACTGGCCAGAATTTAGTCACATGGCCCCATACAACTACAGAGGAAGCTGGGAGATGTAATAATAAGTGCTCCCAGAAAGGAAGTAAAGAATTGGTAAGAACAGAGCACTGTTTCTGCTATACCATCTCTTTGGTTCCTCCCTCCTGCTTTTCCCTCCTCCTCCCCTCTCTACCTCTCATTATCGCATACAGAATAGTTTAAGCATTCTTTTGTTCTTCTGTAGCATTCCTTCCCACCAAGGATGGCCACAGTCTCAGAATGCTACTCCGTATGTGAGGCACTTCTACCAGAGTTGGCTTAAGAAATTAAATCTATTTGCCATATAACTAACATCTCATTTTACAGAAAGGAGAGTTGAGATTCTTAGATTCTATTAGCGAGGGAGCTTAAATTTGAATCAATATCTTGAACTCAGTACTCTTTCCTCTGCATCATAAACGATTAGCTCTTCAGCAAGATTATGAGCTCAATATCAGATGAAAGCTCCAGCTATATCCAACCAGCTCCAGCACCTGTCACAGAGAAAGATATATGTCAGGGTGACGGGATATTCACTTGTTCTTGAGTGGAGCAAAATTCTCAATAGAACAACAGAAAGGGTATTCTACTTTGGTGGCCATGACATACCTCCCAAGGCAATACAATTTCATTTGCCTTGGTTTAATTGAGGATAGTTGGAAACAATAGAGCATCTTTTGATCCAATTAAAAATGTTGCCCATAAACTGTTAACGTTTTCGTGGCAGTCTTTAGACCAAAGCACCACTTTATAGCTAAGTTTCTGCACACATTTTTTTCAAAGCAGATTTTATCATGGAAAATGTGACAACAGAACTCCAGGGATGTGGACATGTTCTTGTAATTACTCCTCGAGACACAATGAAACCAAACCAAGTTAATTATTTATCAAAACCAACCCACTCTCTGGAAACATCTTTGTTTTGGCAGAATTTTTTCCTTTCTCCAGGAACTAGGTCAATAGTTTTTCCTCCTACATTTCTTTATCATAGTATGTGACTTTCAGAATTAGCTATGTCAAGTGCGGAGACATTCGCCAAGCACCCAGGTGGGCTGGCAAGAGTGCCACCAGAGTCTTGGGGTTTTTGATTCCTAGATTCTTCCTCTGTCAGCATTCTTCATTGACAGAAATAAGCATGAAAAAGGAGAAAGAGACCAAAGATTCTTTAAGTGTCTACCATGTGTCAGGTTCTCTAAGACGCACAATATTACATTGCTTAATCCCAGGAGATGTTATGAGCATGCCCATTTAACAGATAACGAAAGTAGGCTGAGGTTAAATAATTTTCACACATCATTCTCCTATGTCTAACTTCATGTACATGGTTTCTCATATTTGATAAGGAAGAGTATGAACTGTGTAAACAAATCCAGTGATTTAAGGAGGCCTATGGGGGCCAGATTTGAGCAATGGTATCAGATATATCAAATGAGTTCATCTGGATTAACTTGGCATCTCTGATGCCATTGCTCTAATTTTGTCCTATGGATGTCCCTCAATTCTTTGTCTTGTCCATATCTATCCCTGCCCAGATCCAGAGTAGCTTGTTTGAATCAGATGCAACAAAAGAAAAATGAGAAAAGTTGAAAAAGAAACAAGAAAGGTATACTAGAGAAGAAAAGAAGAAGGTAGAGTTGTACCTTCAGACTTCCTAGACTTTTAAGATTTTGCTGTGAGAAGCTTGGTTCCATAGCAAAAGCCCTGAACTAGGAGTAAGGAGATATGGTTATGAAGCTGACCCTGCCATTCTTCACTGTTTTAGCTCAGATAAGCCCCCTCTCTGGGTCTCAACTTTCCCATATGGATATGATCAGTATGGTTTCTTCACAACTCTCAGGGTCAGGTCCCTTCACACCTCTTTCATTTCTCTAAACTCAGTCTCAAATAGCTAGAGCTTCTAGCCACCAGATAGATAGACATTCTGCATCACACTCTTGAGCATTGCACCCTTCCATTTTCCAAGAAACTTGAGGGCTCTCGCAGTCTAAAAGTGGTCTACAAAGTATCCACTTCAGAGCAAGAGCTCTCATGTCTGCTCTTCAGCTGCCATCCTTGCTGGCAAAACCTCTCCCTGCCTCATGGTTCCGCTGTAGAGCACTGGCCCACTGCCCCGTCACTGACGCTGCTGTTGCACGCCCAGTAACATCTGGCCTGTCTCATCTCTGGCACAGGCCAATATGATCTTCTGAGGAAGGGTGGACCCTGGGTGACTCCCCTCCCACAGGGCCACCCTGACCGAGGAGGCTGCTCCTCACTGAATCCTGTGGGTGGTGGCTCTTCAGCCCCACTCTGCAATCACACACAGCCATTCTGCCTTCATCCTGCTCAGCCCCAGAGATGCTGTGCCCACGAATGAACCATACTGCACAAATGGATCAAGCTTTCCTGGGCTTAATCTCAAACAGTAAGCACTGCTAAAGATTCCTGAGCCCTTTTTCATAAGTTCAGTACAAATAGGGTAGGACTTGAATACCATAGATGATTCTGGTACAGTATGTATTGGGTCCCCAAATTGGAGGAATAGTGATTTAGAAACACAAAAAGGCCTACTTACCTTCAGAGTTTATATAGAGAGAGGATAGTACCTTCCATGACCCAAACAATTTAGCTCAGGTCCACCTAGTGCCAAGCACTGATAGAAGCTTTCTTGTTACTCTCATGTTAGAACAGCAAGAGTCAAAAAGAATTTATGTTTTTGTGGGTCACTTACTAATCTGGGATACTGACTTCCATGCAAAGATTGACCTGAAATTTCTTTCTGAGATTCCTCCAGCTCTGCTATTGGAAGAGCACGGGAGACCTTTCCATGATGTTACTCTGAAGCAAAGGACTGTGATGAGAACAAAAGCAAAAAGGAATGATACATTCATCAAGGAAAAGTTCAGACTTTAAGCAGAAGAAAATACACCTATATTTTTTAACAGTTTTTATATGGCTATCACTAGTATGGCAGAGCAATTAGTGCTTACCAAAATCCACGTCCCCATAGTTTTCAGCTCCTCCTGCACTTAAGCTTGGGTGATGTAGTTATTTCACAACAAAGGACCATGAGTGGAAGTAGCAGGTGTCACTTCTGATTCAAGGCAGTTAAAAGCATGTGTACCTCCTCCATCTCTCTCTTCCATTTCTGCAGACCCTTGGAGACCTTGTATTCCAGGTCTTACTGTTAAAAGGCTGTGGGGCCTTTGTCAACTTGGGTCCCAGAGTGACTACATGGAGTAAACCCCCAGCACCCTCACCCAGTGACTGGTGTTGAACATGTAAAATGAGAGAAAAATAAACTTTTATTAAGCCATTGAGATTACAGAGTTAATTCGTTACTGTATCATATCTTAGTCTATCCTGATTAATATAGCTAGAGTGGTAGCTAAAGTACTAAAATTAATCAATTTAGTAAGTTAATGTAGTATAAAAAAATGGGATCAGAAGGCTAAATGTTTTATTCAATCTTGGAAATTGTTAGTATGTGGCAGGTCTTTGAACTAATCTGTGGACCCAATCTGTCATTTCTCAGTATGAAGGGGTGGGAAATAGAACTACCATGTATTGAATTTATTTATGCTAGACCAATTTATACAAGAGAAAAGTGAGGTTTGATGGTCACAGTCTGCTAGGTAGCAGGTAGAGTCAGGATGGGAAGGCCAGAGAGTCTGACACCAAAGCTCTGATCATTATGTCACATTGCCTCTCCATTTGCTACCTTAACTCTAGAAAAATAGAACTCCAAATCGGGACTAGCTTCTAATGATGGTGTGGTGGGGACTGGGTGGCCCAAGGTCTCTTCATTTTGCTGCCCGGCATTTACAAAGGCCTCACCAGCAAGTTCCTGTATATCTGGTCTCTCCCATTTTAATTCCCTCCAGCACACCGGCCTCCTACAAGAGCATTCTAAGACCCAAATGTGATCATGTCATCCCCAGACTGGAAAACCTCCATTGGCTCCCCTTGCCTACAAGGTCGAGTTCAAACTCCTTAGCTTGGCAAATAAGGCTTTTCCATCATCCTTTCTCCTGCTGCTTCCCGCTGAACTAGGTTCCTCAGTCACACTGAGCTGAGGTATTCCACAGGTCCAGGCACACCACGTTCATTCATCGCCACATCTTTGCTCAGCCTCTGCTAGGAATATACTTCTTCTCTAGTATCTACTATTTTTCTGCCTATTTGGCAAGATCCAGCTCAAACAATTTGTCTTTTAAGCCTTCCCGAGCAGAACTAGTAGCTACCGTCTTGTCTTCTCCAGCACCTACATACACAATCCCATGGGAATGTAACTCATTTGAAGGCGCTTCTGTCTTTTCCTTGGCATGAAGATTAAGTGTGCATGTAAACTCTTGGTTTGAATGCTGGTTCTACCTCTTGGATATGTATGAACTTGAAGGTTACCTATCAAATGTTTAGTTTCCTCATCTGTAAAATTTGTGTAGGTAATAGTGCTGAGCTATAGGCTTCTTTCAGAGAATGAAATGCAGTAAATAATACAGTGTTAAGTGCTTGCTATGGTGTTGGTAAATAATGGTCTTTACTATTTTATTTATTCTTATATCCCACAGCCCTAGCACTATGTATGGCCACAAATGGTCCCAGTAAGCCTTTGTTAAATGGGTAAATAATTAAATGATAGCTCAGTTCAATCAGGTGATTAAGTGAGAACACCTTCCAGGTACCCAGAGCTCTCCTGGAAACCCTAGTATCAAGTAGGAAAAATCACTTTTTTTTGTTTGTGCATGTACGAGTGTGTGTGTGTGTTTTCAACTCTTTGGCAAAACCTGGGGAGCAACTTGTATTGAATTCAAAGTGAGAATTGCTTAGATGAGCTGAGGATTTTCATCCTAAATCCCAGGCAGAGGATTTTTTGTTTCAAATTCAAAGTCAGGGACTACAGAGATCTTGCCAAGCTTTCCCACCTTCATCTCTGAGTGGGAGCTTGTTGGTGGAGTCAGTCAGTGGAGCATACGCACTGGTACATGTAATGTACTGTATGTTTGGTGGCATCCAGGTTCATCCAGACAGCTGGCCAAGCACATCCCAATTCCCAGAGACCATCAAGAATCTGGCTAGTGTGTCAAGCAAGAACAAAAACATCCCTCTCCAGAGATGTCATTCTTTCTTTCTCCAGTCTATGTTATTCAGCAAGACCATCAGGATGGAAAGGTGAGGTAAGATGAGATGTGGAAAGGCTGGCCATCACTTCCTAAGAGCTTTCCCCGCAGGTACTTCTATGTCTTCCTTACATTGCATGTTTCCAGGACTCATCTTGGCCTCTAGGTCTTCTTCTCAGGTTCCTTCCTCCCAGTCATAAGTCAGACACATACAGTCTTTTCCTGCAGTCCTTTCTTTTTCTGGTATAATCTGCCTACAGGAAGCAATCTCTTGTGTCTCCCTGTATCAGGAATTCTTACAGTTCAAAATAACATTCTGAAAAATAAACCAAAGCCTCAAACCAACTCAACACAAGTGTAAGCCCACTCAATAGAAAAGCTCTGAGATAGGGGAGCACAGTGCTTCTTCTGCTGTGTTCCAGGGTCCACCCTCGCCCCCCCCTCCGGGGTTCGCTTGCCTGCAGGTCGGCTTCCCTCAGTTGCAGAATGGCAGCTAGCAGCAGTTGGGGCCACAAGCTGCCTCAGAGGGAGGGTACCCCACAAGCATCAATTCAAACTGCTTCAGTGCATTCTGCCGGGGTCCCAGGATAAGTACCTCAGTCTCTGACTTAAGCCTGGGTTACCTAAACCAAATTGCAATGAGGTGGAGCACCGGGGTGGTACCCATCAGGACCCACTCCCACAGCTGGGGGTGGAATCAGTCCCCCCAAAACTGATATGCCGTGGGGGTCCCAGCATCCTGCCCCACGTTTCTTCCCTCACTCTCTCAGTTCCTTTTATTTGCTGAACTCAAGTTCAAACGAACTTCCACACCCATTCTTCTTCTGATTTATTTTATAAGAATAATACATGTTTATTTTGTTGAGGAGAAAAGCAAAAAAGAAAGAAAGAAAGAAAAACAGAATGATCCAGACTGTCTGTTAAGCAGAGGAAACACAAATATTTTGGTATGTGTGCATTTGTGCTGGGCTTTCTTGGTACATGATCATATTCACGCTGGATGCACACAGGTTTGATTCAACACCATGATGTTAGTATTTCACAGGTTGTTGGATATATAACAGTTGCATGTTCTTGCATCTATAGGAACCACGGTTTGCTTAAACATTCCTCTGTGGTGGTATAACAGGTTTTCCTAATTATTCATTATGATAAATAATACTTTAATGAACATCTTTGATTTCTAGATTTTTTCCTTAAGACAAATTCCCAGATACTTACCCCAAATTATTTTTCAAAATGAGTGTGTCATGGTAAACTCTCCACAGTGTAGGAGGATGGCTAGTTCATTGTCTTTATGCCTTAATTTGTTTATGTTAATTTTCACATACAGGAGAATTACATCGTTATGTAGTCACATATGTATCAGTCTTTCCTTTCGATATCTGTATCGGTCTTAAGATCACAAAGCCATTCCTAATTTAGAGACTTATTCTGAATTTATGTAATCTTTACTAATTTGTGTAGTAAAAAAGGTGGAGGGAGAAGCTGGTTGCTGTTTTGATTTTCATTGCTCTGAGTAACAGATACTTTGTTCAGATTTTTATTACTTATATATTTCCTCTTTTTTATGCATGCTCATATTTTCTCCCCATTTTTCCATTAAGAACTTAGTATTTTTCTTATCAATTCTCATGAAAGCTCTGTATTACAGTAAGTTATTAATCATGTGGCATTTGTGCCCGTTTTCCCAGTTTTTCCACTTTAATTTGCCCATGTTAAATTTCAAATACTGAAGAATTATATTGTTATGTAGTCAAATGTATCAATCTTTCCTTTTGGTATCTGTATTGGTTTAAAGATTATAAAATCATTCCTAATTCAGATACTTAATTCTAAATTTAATTTATGCTTTCTTTCATTTCTTTGGTATGATCTTTTTATACTCAACTCCTAATCCTATGTACTTCCAGTGTCCTTTCTTGGCCAAGTCTTTACTTAAGCATTTCTCAGTGAATCCCAGTAACAGTACAAATCTGTCCTTTTTATATAAAGAGGTTGGCCAACCCATTAGATGATCTTCTTTGAGAAATCTCTTCCCCTATATGGGTGGCTTGAAGGAGAGAAGACAGCCAGAAATGAAAGACGAATTAGTTTGTGATCCCAATGTCAGTTTCCTTCTCCTGTGCTCAATTTCCCCATCTGTACCATAGACATAGGACCAGGTTCTCTCTAAGGTATGTTTCCTCTCTGACTTTTGTGGGTCCAGAAAATACTTTTCTGCTTCTGTACATGTCCTTCTGTTTCCTTCTTTCCCTCATTCTTTCTCCTGCCCCTTGGATGACTGGCATGGAGACCACAATCAGATGCATCCTTGTCTTGGACGTGTCTTTATGGTGTTCGACCTGCAGCTGCTATGCTGTCTCTTGTCCAGAACCAACCTATTTGTGCTTCTGCCGAGGGAAGTAGCCATAAGCTGTTCTTAGAGCCAGGTGACCAAAAATTGGCTAAGAGGTGGACATCCAAGGTGGCTTGTCCATTGGCCAGACAGTCCCTCCATGAGGCTGTCATGAAAGACAGTCTCCAGTGGGACCAACAGTAATTAGCTAACTAGTCACACAGACTCCCTCCAGAATTTGAGCTGCAGCATACAGACACTTTATCCACTTGATCTTAGGATCTGACCAGAGTAGATGGAAGTAAAGATGCTATGAACACAGGACCTCACATTCCATGAGACAGAGACTGGCACAGAAGAGGGTCCATAGGTGCTCCAGTTTGAAGTGTAAGCAAGTTCCAGTTCTGCTCTACACACATCCTGACAATAAACCTCTTTTGTCTTAAGGTGGTCTCTTTCTTGCCAAGAATAATCTGAGTAACACTCCCTGCATACTTTCTTTCCCACTCTTATTCACATCCTCTCATTAGTCTGTTGTGGGGTGGGGTGGGGTTCAGCTGCTGTTACCATTCACCAGCAGCCAGCAGACAGAAGCCATAGGGGAAGTGGGTGACCTGCTGGCCTTTAGGAAGCTGTGACAGTGACCATGTACACACACACACACACACACACACACACACACACACACACACACACACACACACACTTCCAGCTTTCACTTCCACCCATGGGCTGACATGTGTTCACAACTCCAGCCAATTCCAGAAAGATCTTTAATTTGGCCAGATGTACTTTACTGTGGAAAGGTACTCTTCACCTTCTCATACCAGCCTTTCTGAGAACTTTGATAGAAATGATATCATTGTGCCCAGGGCTGGCTCCGGGCAAAAGTGGAAAGTGGAGGTAGTTAGCGTTTAGCTCCCCACACACCTCTCTGGGCCTGCTCCCTCCTGCCGACTGCCAGCTGCGCCCACCAGCCTCTGCCCATTAAAAACCACTCTGTGTCTCCAGCCTCCTCAGGACCCTGCTCTCAGCTGGAAAGATGCCAGCAGATTTTCCTTAACAGGAATCGGCTAGAAGTCAGAGCCTGAACCCCACGACACTGTCAAGTCTGAAAGATTACTTTGAGCAGTAAGAACCTTATCTGTTTAAAGAAACCCACAAACACACCAAGCCAGTCCCAGGTCCACATGCCAGCCACAGCCAGGCCCTGAAGCCTTATTCTGGCCTACCCCATGCTCCTTTCTGGCCTCTTCTGTCTCCCAGGTGTCCTGCCTCCATTGCCCAGACCAGGCTGCCTCTCCCTCTGGCCTCAGTTCTCAGCACTGTGATCCTAGCCACGATCACGCCCGTCTCCTCAGTCCTCTTGCCCTCTCCAGCACAGGACACCTCCCCAGGGCTGCCACACCCTCACTCCCCGCTGGGGCTCTGACCAAGTCCTTCCACAGCATCTGGACAAAAGGGACTCTCCTGCAGAAATCCCAGACTTTGAGGCAGGCTCCTGGCAACACTCTCACATCTTACTATTCTGGGAAGAGAGCAGGTCTGTGCCTCAGTCTCCTCACCTGTGAAATGGAAGTAATAAAATAGTAGCCACTTCATGGAATTCCTGTGAAAAGAAAGCATGTAATACATATGAAGGACACGAACAGTGTCTGTTCCATAGCATGTGCTCTGTACAGTAGCAGTTATAGTATTTGAAGTGATAGTAAAATGTGTGTTAGGTCCTCTGGGCCAGGTGAACTGTGTGGCAGGAGCTGCCTGGACCAGGTGGGGGCAGCAGAGAGCTATCTGAAGGCAGGCTGGGACCAGTGGGCAACCTGGGAGTCCAAGGTGGAGGGCTGGGACCCAAGGCCCGCCACCAGGAAGGGCCTGGACAGATAAACAGAGCTGAGGAGAGTCTATTTAAACAGCCATCCAGTGGGCTTCCTGCCTCCTCTTTACCTCTTCCTATGTTCTGCTCACCCTTTACTGGAGTGCTCTTTCAAAATTGCAGTTCTAATGTAGTCACTCTCTTGATTAAAACCTTTGGATGATTCTTCTGCTCATAAGGAAAAGACCAATACCATTAAGCTGGTATTCAAAGCCATCCACGAAATGACCAGTGCATCCCTAAATCTTGTCCTTCACTCCACTTCTCAACTTCCTTCCCCCACTGGCCAAGCCAGTTATTCCCAAACACACCTCCAGTTTTCTAGTCCGTCTAAGGCCATTGTCTGGCCTTTTCTCTGCATGTTAAAACCCTACCCAGCGTTCCACATTTAGCCCAACTGCCGTCTGCCATGAAGACTTCCTGGTTTACCCTGGCACCTACTAGAAGACGTCTCTCTTTGAATTTTGCCCAGTCTTTCATACCTGACTTTCTAGTGGCATTTGTCATAGCCAATATCATTCTAGAGTGATGAAGGCATGGGTGATCTTGGCTTCCCTGATGCAATGGTTTCTCAGATCTGTCTCTTCTGTAAGATGCGGTGAAAACAGTTTCCTTGTAGTCTGTTCATGGATCTAGGCAATAATGCATGGGAAGTATGTGGAACTGGGCCTGGCACATGGGAAGCGCTCAGTTAGTGGGGTTTCATCGTTATCATCACCATCGTCTTGTCCTCATCCTCATAGTCAGCATTAGCCTCAGAGGAACACTGGACCTGAGCGGTCAAGGATTTGGAGACTTAAGTCCTCAGCCTGCCCCTAAGACAAATTCTCATTTACAAAAGAAAAAAAAAGAACTACAAAAACCTTTCACCTAGAACAGGAATAGCAAGTTCAGATCACTGGGTTGGAGGGAGGCTTCCTGGAGCCACAGAGTCACTGAGAGGCAGGAAAACCTCCTGCAGAGGAGAAGTGAGAGCAGGTAAGAGAACCGCCTAGTACAGTGACAAGGGAGGAAACTTTCTGTTGTTGTTTAGAAAGCTAGTGATGTTTTCAATAAAAATTTCAACCTGGAAATTAAAATTTAAACAGCATAAGTGCCTCTGAGAATCAAGCAGCAGCAAGCAGTCCCTTAATGGTACTATGCACAGCCTTTATTTTTTAATGTGGAGAAGGAAAGGATTCGTCATTAAAGTTTAAAAATAATCAGAATCAAAATCCCTTTTGTTCCTGCGGGCTGGCAGAGCTGAGGGGCCGATTGTGTGTGCTGAGTGGGTGTCCAGGAAACAGTAGTCATTTGTGTGCGTGTGACAGGAGTCCAGTCCAAATCTAAATTTAAACAAGTGTTGGCCTTCTTGGAACCCATAATTTTTGGATCAATTATCCCGGACTAAGTGTCTGAGCTTCTTGCTTTCTCTCTCTCTGCTGCATTTAATAATTACAACACTTGAGCCAATAATTTGCCGACCAGCTGTGGTGGCCTGTCTGGTTCACTCATAATTTCTAGAACTTGATACAATCATGGCCTTTGAGCCAATTAGGGTACTATTTGGTGTGTTGGAAGTCTGTTCCCCACCCTCCCACCATCTTGCCTGTGTGAGAAACAAATAGCCTGTTTCTATCCTGCAAGACAAATGGTATGTTCTAAGATCTTACCCAACCGCGAGACCTTTCAATTCTGTCGATCCCGTTCCTTCCCACAGCTTGGGAAAGAAAGGTGGACTAGAGGTAGACTAGAAAGAACCTGAACTGAGAGTCACTAACCCAACTCTGCTGCTAAACCAGCTGTGTGACCTTGGCTTAGGGGCCTACCCTCTCTGAGTCTCAGTTTTCTGTCTGTAAATAGATAGCATACTTGAGTTTAAATCCTGCCTCCATCACTTTCTGGCTATGCAACATTGGGGAAAATCATTTAACCTCTCTGGGCCTTAATTTCTTCATCTGCAAAATGGGAATGATGATGATAAAATTAACTATCACATATAATTTGTGAGGATTTAATGAGTTAATATAAGTAGGACCAAAAAATGCTAACCGTCATCTGAGCTTTTACATGCACGCATGCACACACACACACACACTCCTAGAATTTATACCCCATAAGGGCTTTTGTCTGTTTTGTGTGCTGCTATATCTGAAGACCTAGAATGATGTCGATAATTTTCCATGAATGGAGGGGACTAATTTACTTTTATTTATTCACTATTCACTTGTGACTTATTTTCAAAAATGATCTGTTGTGGTTCACAATAAATTCCTGTTTACCACAGAGTAATCACAATGCAATAGAACATCAAAGCCCAGAATCGGGAGGTAGCCGCTGCAAGTGTGATGTCCTTTCACTCAGAGCTTCCTGGCTACCAAAGTTAAGCCAAGCAGCCTCAAAGAATCCTTCCAGCTCTAAAATTCCAGGAGTCTGAGTTTTAGAGTCAGAAACAGTGTTTCTAACTTTCAGTGTGACTTTTTGGCAAGTCTCCTAACCTCTTCTACATCTCAGTTTTCCCATCTGTGAAATGTGGAGACTAGATTAAAGGAGCTGAGACCCATTCTTGTACTCTAGTCTTTCTGTTAGCAACTGGCCATTGGGGCTATAAAGACAGAAGAGATTTGATTTCTACCATCAAAGAGTTTACAGTCCTACAGGGGAAATAAGGTGCCTAATATACATAACTCTCTAATTCAAGCTAGAAAATGGTACTAAACTAAGAGTATTACTACCAAAGGCTAACATATGATGAAGAAAGAGAAATACGTATACTTAGGAGGACTTGATGGTAGCTTTATGGGAAAGCTGCAGTTTGTAATGATCCATGAAGAATATTAACAGATAGTCACAAAGAAAGAATTCCAAACAAATGGGAAGAAGATGGGCAGAGGCAGGAAGGTATAAAACTGTAGCTTATCTAATAAAGCAAATGTGCTGAGCAGAGTTGAGACATGGCAAATGTGTGTGCGTAACTCCTGACCCTAACCCAGGACCAGGGCAGACCTCACTAATCAACCACTAAGTGAGCTTCAATCTGCTCAATCAGGAGGTGACCTCAGAATCCTCCCCAACACAACATTCCAGGCAGCGATCACAGTTCGTATACAGAATGAAACCTGTTTGCCTTCTTAAATAAAGATGGACAAGCGATTACAAACATAGATCAGAGACTTTGTGGGCTTAGTTCCAGACCACTGCAGAAAGCGAATTATCGCAATAAAGGGAGTAAAATGCCTATTTTTGGTTTCCAGCTACATTTAAATGTTATGTTTACACTATACTGTAGTCTATTAAGTGTCCAGTAGTATTATGTCTAAAAAACAATGTACATTTCTTAATCTAAAAATTATTTTACCACCAAAAAGTGCTAACCATCATCTGAGCTTTCAGCCAGTCCTAATCTCTTTGCTAGAGGAGGGCCTTGCCTCCGTGCTGATAGCTGCCAACTGATCAGGGTACTGGTTGCTGAGGTGGGGTAGCTGTGGCAACTTCTTAAAACAACAGTGAAGTTCATTGCCTTGGCGGTCTTCCTTTCACAAGGGATTTCTCTGCAGCATGTGTTGCTGTTTGATAGCATTTCACCCATAGTAGAATGCCTTTCACAATTGGGGTCAGTCCTCTCACACCCTGCTGCTGCTTTATCAACTAAGTTTACGTAATAGTTTAAATCCTTTGCTGTCATTTAAACAATCCTCACAGCATCTTCACCAGGAGTACATTCCAATCTCATAAAATCACTTTCTTTGATCATCCATAAGAAGCAGCTCCTCATCCATTAAAGTTATATCATGAGATTACAGCAATCCAGTCACATCTTCAGGCTCCACTTCTAATTCTAGTTCTCTTGCTATTTCCACCACATCTGCAGTTACTTCCTTCACTGAAGTCTTGAATCCCTCAAAGTCATCCATGAAAGCTGGAATCAACTTCTTCCAAGATCCTCTTAATGTTGATATTTTGACTTCTTCCCATGAATCATGACTGCTCTTAATGACATCTAGAATGGGGAAACTGTTCCAGAAGGTTTTCAACTTACTCTGCCCAGATCCATCAGAGGAATCCCTACCTAAAGCAAATAAAGCCTTATGAAATGTATTTCTTAATAAGGCTTGGAAGTTGAAACAACTCCTTGATCAATGGGCTGCAGAATGGATGTTGTGTTAGCAGGCATGAAAACAACATTCATCTCATTGTCCATCTCCAGCAGAGCTCTTAGGTGACCAGGTGCACTGTCAATGAGCAGTCATACTTTGCAAAGATCTTTTTTTCTGAGCAGTAGTTCTTAACAGTGAGCTTAAAGTATTCAGTAAACCATATTGTAAACTGATGTGCTGTCATTCAGAATTTGTTATTCTATTTCTAGAGCACAGGCAGAGAAGACTTAGCATAATTCTTAGGGGCCCAAGGATATTTGGAAGGGTAAATAGCACTGGCTTCAACTTGAAGTCACCAACTACATTAACCTCTAAAAAGAGTCAGTGTGTCCTTTGCAGCTTTGAAGCCAGGCACTGCCTCCTTCTCCCTAGTTTGAAAGTCCTAGATGGCATCTTCTTCCACTGTAAGGCTGTTTTCTCTACAATGAATATCTATTTAGCATAGCCACCTTCATTAGTGATCTTGGGTAGTAGATCTTCTGGATAATTTGCTGTGGCTTCTACATCAGTACTTTTATGTTACAGGGATGGCTTCTTTCTTTAAACCTCATGAACCAGCCTCTGCTAGGTTCCCATTTTTCTTCTGCAGCCTCCTCACCTCTCTCAGCCTTCATAGATATGAAGACAGTCAGGGCCTTGCTCCATATTAGGTTTTGGCTTAAGGGAATGTTGTGGCTGATTTGATCTGCTCTCCAGACCACTAAGACTTTCTTCATATCAGCAGTAAGGCTGTTTCACTTTCTTATCATTCATATGTTCACTGGGGTAGCACTGTTAATTTCCTTCAAGAACTTTTCCTTTGCATTCACAGTTTGGTGACTGTTTGGCACAAAAGGCTCAGCTTCCATCCTATCACATCTTTCAACATGCCTTCCTCACTAAGCTTAATCATTTCTAACTTTTTAAATTTAAAGTGAGAGACCTGGGACCCTTCCTTTCACTTGAACACTTAGAGACCATTGTAGGGTTATTAATTGGCCTAATTTCAATATTGTTGTGTCTCAGGGAATACAGAGGCCCAAGGAGAGGGACAGAGGTGGGTGGAGCAGTCAGAACACACAGAACAATTTTTAATTAAGTGTGCCATCTCATATGGGTGTGGTTCCTGGAGTCCCCAGACAATTACAATAATAGTATCAAAGATCACTGATCACAGGTCACCATAACAAATGTAACAGTGAAAAAGTTTGAAATATTGTGGCAATTACCAACATAGAGAATAACAAGACACAGAGATACTAAGAGCAAATGCTGTGGGAAAAATGGCACCAATAAACTTGCTAGACACAGGGTGGTCACAAACCTTCAATTTGTAAAAAAAAAACCGCAATATCTGCAAAGCACAATAGAGCAAAGAGCAATAAAATGAGGTGTGCCTATAGTGGGAAAGAAAACTGGGCCAAAATGCAGAGGGCCTTGAACTTCATGATCAGGCATATGAATAATCAATTTGCTTATTCTCCACATTCAGCTGCTCCTTACATTGGTACGATAACCACCATGCAGTTTGTAGGCAACACACATTAGTATTATGAACAGCCTGAGCCTGGAGGAACTGAACCCATCTCCGCTGAGGCTCTCCACCATCATCTGGGACACAATCCACCTCCCAGGCTGCATAGTGCCTGGCTTGTGCTTAAACAAGGCTCACACTGTAACAGCGTTCTCACATCACGCTGTGGGAAGGAAAACAGCGCTGGGGACTTTTGCCAAAGTTTTCAAAGGGACTGCCCTAAAACGTAAATACGGCCTCTGCACATGCTTAAAGCAGCACTAGTTATCATCTCTGTGGTACCAGGGCTGGCACAATTATCCTATTACTATCCAATGGCTGCTCTTGATGAATGCGTCCCTGTGATGGTTGCATTTAACCTTACCTCAGGAAAGGAAAATCTATCGAAAGGAACGTGAAACAGAATTCCATGAGCTCATGTCTAGTGGAGAAGAAAAAGGCATCTGAGGGTGATGGGAAGTGAATCATATTGTTTTTCAGCTCCAAGTGTAACCCTATCCTCCTGCCTTCTCCAGGGGACCTCCACTCTCAGTCCCAGTGTGTAGGCACATTCTGGCAGCAGGAAGTCGAGCGAACCCAAGTGCATGGAGAGGCCGAGACCTCAGCTCCAGGCCCACGGGTCCTTGGGTGAGTTACTCTTTCTATTAGCACTTGTTTATACCCTACCTCCTTACAAAACAGTTTCCAGGTGGCTCACCTAAAGACTTTTAACATAATACAAGGAAATAAAATTAAAGATGGACCCGTATTAAGACCAGATGAAGGGACTATAAAAGACAGGATTACAAAATGAAACCTGGAGTAAGGCAGACCATTTAATCTTTCTGAACCTTACTTTCCACATCATAAAACAGAATAACAATGCCTTATTTATAAGATTGTTGTGAGGATAAATAAAAAATTTTAAAGAAAAGGAAAAATGGGTCAGAATGAAGATTACTGAATCAGTTGTCAGGGGACTCAGGTCTTGCTCAGTCCTGCATCTGAACTGAATGCACCATGAGGCCTCTCCCAGCTTGGAGAGCCTCTAATTCTATTAGTGGGGCACCTGACAGGGGGTGGGGAGCAGGAAAGGCAGCAGGAAGGGCTGGTGCTGTCCCATCTCTTCCAGCTGACATGTCAAGGAGGTTCAGGAGGGAAACTTCCATGGGGATATTCTACTCCCTGCTCAGGCCATCCCCAGTTGGAAGAGGTAGGACTGGGCCAGCCCAGATAACTGTAATGCAGATTTCTTGAGCCTAAAGAAAGAAGTGGATAGAGGGGTACAGGAGTAGAGTAAGAGAGGAATCCTGTCCTTGAATTAAAAGTTCTCCTGGAAGAAGAAGAAATTGAATCTGGCCTTACAAAGGAAGATATTTCTATAGGTAGAGTATCAAAGGAAGATGTTTCAGGTAGAAGGAAGGTAGGTAGAAAAGACTGAAAAGCACATCGAGTTTGTGAAAAGAGTGTACATTTATTAGGTTTTCATGGGCCCATCATCAGTTTCCCTTCTTTGGGTAATAGCCCTAAATTCACCTTTGGGGAGTTCCTACTCCCCCATTCTCAGTCCACCTGGTTTGAAAATGACTAATCCCACCCCATCTAGCTCTAGGGGAAACATAAAATTTTTGCCCAAGGGTATTTCCGTCCCTTTGTTACACTGATTGGTTTAAGTAAAACCATGTGACTCAAGTAGACCCAATGAGACTCACACTGAAACTTTTGCTGGATCTACCACAAAAGAAAAGCTCTTTCCACTGGACTTGGGTGGAATGTTAGCTGGGAGCTGTTGGAGTTAGTAGATGTCTTATATGACATGAATCACCTGGATAAAGAAGTCAATACAAATAAAATTAGTGCTGAGAAATAAAACAGGTTTAATTCTCAACATCATTTAAACACCTAGATCTAGGCATACCTGAAGGCAACACGTCCTGGCATTTTTTTGGTTTTATGAGTTTAAAAATTCCCTTTTATTCTTAAGCCAGTTTAATTTTAACTTCTATCCCTAGCATCTGAAAGAATCCAGCGTAATATAAGGTCCTGTTCCAGATGAGCTGAGGATGTTAGTCATGCTGACAGTACTGCCACTATAACTATTTGGAAAGTAGGCTTTTGGGAAAAAAAAAGCCCAAGCTATCAAGGACCAGGAGAACCTATCCTGAGAAGATGAGATGAATAGTTAACCTGGGAGTAGAGGGGAAGATTCATTCAATGGAGATGCCAGTTTGTTGTAGCTGGAGAAACATGTCTCTGCCAATGTGAGAGAAGCTGAGCTGCAGCAAGGTCAAGGAAAGTAAAGGCTTTCCCCATATTAGGGGTCTCCTATCACATCCTTATGCAGCTGGTTCTGGTGTGTCTCAGAAGCAACAAGTCTCCATTCACATCACCATGACTATGGTGGCCATATAGTAAAGTGCACAGATTTTGAAATCAAATTCACTTGTTCTCAAACTCCACCACTCGTTATTAACTCCCACTTTTTGATAACTCAGTGACCTTAACAAAGTAAGGCTCAGACTAGTTTAAGGCCACTTAAACAGGTAGCTTCATCTCTCTGAGTCTCAGCTTCCTCCTCAGTAAATGAGAATAGTGATACCCACCATCATCTCTCACTTGAGAGACCTAACTGGACTCAGCTCTTTCCAACCATGCAGCCGAAATGACTTTTTTGAAAACAAATCAGATTACTCCCCTTAAAACGTTTTTCATGATGTTCCAAATTCATACAATGGCTTCAAGTAAATCTCTGCACCATCTAAAATCAAATCCTGCTTACCATTCTAGCTTCCTAGATACTCTTTGTTTCTTTCCTTTTCTTGAAAAATTAATAAGAAAATGATAATAGTTAATAATAAACATGATGCAGCACATTAACATAATGAAGGATAAAAATCACATGATCATCTCAATAGATTCAGAGAAAGCATTTGATAAAACTCAACATCCTTTCATGGTAAATCAACAAACGGTATAAAGGGCACATACTTCAACATAAAAAAATAGTCATATATGACAAGTCCACTGTTAACATCATACTTAGTGGTGAAAAACAGAAAGTTTTCCCTTTACATTCAGGAGCAAGACAAGGGTGCCTATTCTGGCCACTTTTATTCAATATAGTACAGACAGTCCCTGAGTTAGAACAGTTTGATGATTTTTGACTTTACAGTGGTGTAAAATCGATATGCACTCATAGAAACCATACTTCAAAGTTTGAATTCTGATCTTTTCCCAGGCTAGTGATATGCAGTAGGACATTTTTTGTGATGCTGGACTATGGCAGCAAACTGCAGCTCCAAGTCAGCCCTGCAGTCCCCAGGGCAAACAACCCACCCACTTCCAACCTTTCTGGACCCAGACAAGCATCTTATTTTTCACCTTCAGTACAATAACCAATAAATTACATGAGATACTCAATACTTTATTATTTATGTATGAGGTTATTTTTCCCAGCTGTAGGCTAATATAAGTGTTCTGAGCACGTTTAAGGTAGGCTGGGCTAAGTTATGATGTTCAGTAGTTTAGTTGTATTAAATACATTTTCAATTTATCATATTTTCAACATATGATGGGTTTATGGGGATGTAACCCCATTCTAAGTTGAGAAAATTCTCTACTGGAAATTCTAGCCAAAGCAACAAGGCAAGAAAAAAAAAGCATTCAGATTTGAAAGGCAGAAGTAAAATTGTCTCTATTTGCAGATGACATGATATTATATATAGGAAACCCTATATATATTGACTCTACCAAAATACTGTTAGAATAAACAAATTCAGTAAAGTTGCAAGTTTACCAAATTAATATATAAAAATCAGTTCCATTTTTATAAACAGAGAATAAACTGTCAAAAAGAGAAATTAAGAAAATAATCTTATTTACAATAGCATCAAAGAGAATAAAATACACAAAAAAATTAACCAAATAAAGATGAAGGATCTATACACTGAAAACTATGACATTGATGAGAGAAATTGAAGAAGACTCAAATAAATGGCAAATTAGAAGAACTAATTTTGTTAAAATGTCCATACTACCAAGGCAATCTACAGATTCAATGTAAACTTTATCAAAATTCCAACGGCATTTTTCACAGAAGTGGAAAAACAATCCTAAAATTTGTATGGGACCACAGATCTTGATTAGTCAGAATAGTCCTCAGAAAGAACAAAGCTGGAGGCATCATACTTCATGATGTCAAACTATGTTACAAAACTAGAGTAATCAAAAAGTATGGTATTAACATAAAAACAGATCAATGGAACTGAATGGAGAGTCTAGAAATAAACCCATGCATATGCGGCCAATTGATTTATGACAACATGAGGGCATATGTTAAGTGAAATAAATCAGCCAGAGAAAGACAAATAGTGTACAAAATTACTTTTATGTGGAATCTAAAAAAAAAATCAAATTCGTAGAAACCAAGACTAGGATGGCCATTCCCCGGGGTTGGGGCACAAGGAAAATGGGCAGATATTGGTCAAAGATTAAAAACTTCCAGTTAGAAGAAGAATAAGTTCTTGGGATCTAATGTACTGCACAGTGGTTATAGTTACTAATACTATATTATGTACTCAAAAGTTGCTAAGAATATAGATAAATGTTCTCATCACAAAGAAGGTATGATAATTATATGAGGTGATAGAGGTGTGAGCTAACTTATGGTGATAATTATCTTGCAATATATAAATGAATCAAATCAACATGTTATACACCTTAAACTTACACAATGTTACATGTCAATTACATCTCAATAAAAAATAGTTAATAAAATAGCTAATACTAAAGAATAATAGCACTATTAATAAAAATTAACACTTATTGAGCACATGCAACATGCCAGGCACTGCTGTAAATGCTTTACCTGAAATAACTCATTTAATCCTTACAACATTCCTATAAAGTAGGTGTACTTTAAAGTAGCCCCACTTTACTGATGGGAAAATTGAGACACAGAGAGTTTAAATAATCTGTCCAATATCAGACAACAAAGAATCGCTATAGCCATGTTGCAAACCTTGGTGTCAGCTTCCAGAGCCCAGGTCAGCTACTGTATTACGCTACCTTTCTAAATGCATTCCAGAGGCTTTTCCCCATTTGGTGGCCATGGTAGCTTGAATAAGGGTTCCCAACTATATTCATATCTGAATCCCCAGAACCTCTGAATGTTACTTTATATGACAAAAAGGACCTTGCAGAAGTGATTAAAATAGGGGTTTTGAGGTGAGGAGATGATCTTAGGTTATCAGGGTGGGCCCTAATGTAATCCTGAGTGTCTATATGAGAGGGGAGCAAAGGAGATTGACTACAGAAGGACAGAAGGCAATGTGAGGACAGAGGCGGAGGCAAGTGCGTAGTCACCCCTGACAGAAAGAGGCAAGGAACAGACTCTGCCCTGGAGCCTCCAGAGGGAACCCGCCCTGCCGACACCCTGATGTTAGCCCAGTGAAACTGATTTTGGACTTCTGACCTCTGGAATTTAAAAGAGAACAAATTTGTGTTGCTTTAAGCTACCAAGTTTCTGGCAATTTGTTACAGCAGCCCTAGGAAACAATAGGAAAGGAAGACATTTGCATCAGCACAGCCTGTTTCTTTTTGGCACACCCTTTGCCTTCCTGAACCCCCACTTACTCTTCAGCTATTGGCGTCCATTTCACCTTCTCAAAGCAGCCTGTCCTACACCTCAGCCTTAACTCTCCCCTTATAGCCTCACACAGCACCCCAGACTCCTCCTTAATACTGCATTAGCAATTGTTAATGATTGCTGCTATGTAACCAAATCCAAGGGACAGGGTACAGCATGTGTCTGCCTTGTTCCCCACTGTATCCCAATAGTCCAGCTCAAGGCCAGCATGTTGTAGATACTCAGTAAATATTTGTTGAAATGAATGAATGAAAAAATAAATAAAAATAACTATTAGTGCTTCCAAAAGATCATGCATTTATGATCTTTTGAAAGAACTTGGTATGGGGCCTGGCATATAACATATGCCTATTAAGCAGAGTTCTGTGTGAGGTCTGAGATTTATCTGTGTGTCTTTTGAACAAAATCAAACACTATAAGTCCCTGATTTTAGGCAAGTCCCAGGAGGAGTGCTCTGTGGTGTCTCCTTTTCCCTAACTCTAAACACTGCTACTCTTTACTGCAAATTCTGATAGTCACCAGGCTTGATGGCCACACTGAGTATTTTAGAAGGGAAAGGAGCAGGGCATTCCCAGGATACAGTGAAACATGGGGACGCAAGCAAAGCTGACTTCTGCTTTAAGACTATGGCAAACCCTTTGGGCCAGTCCATGAGGCAGTTAGAATAGGTAATTCTAGCCCTTTCTTAGCTTTGCAGTGTGTGTGAGAGCTTCCAGCTGGGCCAGGGACTGACTTTCCAGGCCCAGATGAATTCTCATCATTTTTCAGGGATCCTTCAGCTTGAGTTTGGTTCTCACGCCAAAGCTCTGACAGCTTTATTAGCACCTATAATTCAACGTAAGCATCAATGTGTTGGGAAACACTTTGAGGCTATCTTTTAAAGTCAACTTAATTCCCTCTCAAATGCCTCTTTGTTTTCCAAAGTGCCAGCTAGAAGACTTGCAGGTAGGCAGGAGATGAGCTCCAGACAGGGATCAGCAGGACGTGTCTACCAGGCGCCCAAGTCACTTTGCTGGTAGCTGATGTCATTTCCAGTTAGTGGGCTCCTGGCAGAGGTGCCTGCAGATGCTCAGATGACATCACTGGGGACCAGCCTGTCACCAGGGGAGATAACAAATGGAGCCCAGCCCTGAGTTCCTGCTGCCCTAGGAAGTCATAATTCATTGCTTAGTTTTGCTGTGGTCCTAGAGAGTAGACACCCTGTGTTCCCACCCTGGCCAAGTCCCACTGAGCCAGTACACACCCTCCTGCTGGCTGCTTTGCTTAAGCAAAACAGAGTGGGACATGCTGAGCTTACCCAAAAGTATTCAATGACTCTGTAGTAATAGAAACTGGACAAGTTTGTAGCAGACATTGCTGGTCATCTGCTCAATATCCACTTACCCTTCCTCCTGAACAGGTAGAACCCAATTTTGTTCACATATGCACCATCCTCTAGAAGAGACTGGCCCATCCATCATCCTTAACGGGTGGATCCTCATGGGTCCAAGCCAATCATTCATTCATTCATTCAACAAACATCATTGAGCACCTCTTTTGTGTTGGGCATTTTTGTAGACACAGAGGATAAGTCATTAAAAAAAATCAAAGTCTTTGCCTTCATGAAGACTTAGTCCTAATTAGGATGATAGGAAATAAACACACAAATATATAATTATATAATAAATATACAATATCAGGCCCAGCAATATTATGTTCTATGAAGAATATAAAGTCAGATAAAGGGATAAAGAGAAATAGGTTTACTGTTTTAGATAAGGGGACAGGGAGAGGTGATATTTGAGCAGAGACATGAATGAAGGGAGAGCACCAGTGAGTCTCAGGGGCAGGGTTGGGGTGGGGCAAAGCCTTCCAATCAGAGAGAGCAGCAGGTGCAAAGGCCCTCGGGCAGGGATACACCTGCATGTCGAGACCAGCCCGAAGGCCAGTGTGGCTGAGTGTTGTGAGCAGGAACCAAGTCTTAGAAAGTGCCTTGGATTTTGTTCTAAATGTGATAAGAAATCATTGGGGGCTCTTCACTAAGGCAGAGAATTGATCTGATTTATATTTTCAGAGGATTACCATGGCTACCATGTGAAGAGGTGCCCAGGGAGCATGGTGAACCAGGGTGGTAGCTGGGGAGGGTGTGATAACTGGTTGGCTTTGGGAACACTTTTGAAGGTAGAGGAAAAAGGATTTGCTGATGGATTTGGTGGAGAGTGAGAGAAAGAGGAGTGAGGTTCACTCCAAAACTTTGAGCCAGCACAACCTGAGTAAATAAGAGAGCCATTACCTGAGATAAAGAGCACCGGGAAGGAGCACTTCTGTGGGGGAAGAGATCCAGGGCTTAGGTTGGTACCTGCCTAGTTTGAGGCATCCGTAAGCCATCCAGGTGGAGCTGTTAAGCACTTAGCAGTCGGATACAGGAGCGTAGAGATCAGGAGGGGTTCAGTCCTAGTTCCCTGACCAGTGCGCGGTTTAGGCTTCAGCATGGGGTGCGGTTCTAACCAGTGAGACACGGCTGCAGGAGGCCTCTGGGCAAAAGGTCCTCATTTCTAATGAGGAATGAAGGTTGGTTGGTTGGTTGAATTAACAAATCATTAAGTTTCCATTGATCTCTGATGGTCATTCACATGCTAAAGGTGCACCAGAATTGGAGTAAGGAGACCTGGCTTCTGTTCTTGGTTCTTGTTGAACTAATCGTAAACCTGAGCAAGGGCATACCCTTCTGCACAATGAGGGAACTGGGCTAGATGGCCTCTGGCCCAGCCACTCCATGATGAAGTTGTAAGAACATGGAACTTGGTACCAGAAGCTCTGAGAGAAATGTTAACTTTCCCCAACTTGATATGTGACCTCTGCCACCTGAGAGCTCTTCTCTTACAGTTTCCTCATCTCTGAAACAAAGATTTATGGTCTGTTCCAACATTGATTTCCATTAAGTCTCAGCATAGCTGCCTGGTTACTTGTGTTGATGGAAATAATGAAAACCTCTAGGAAAACAATATTTATGAGAAAACTAACTCCTCAGAGCAAACACACAAACATGCCCTGGAAGGGGAGACCAAGCTTTTCCTTTCCCACAGCGGTTGTGCCCTGGCTCCTTCTGAGTACTGAGTCAGGTCAGGATGGGCACTAGGCTCTTCTTGACGTCAACGGCATTGCCTTTGGGGCTCTTGGCCTCCCTTGGCACCTCATCCCCAGGAACTAAAAGCTACCCGCAGAATCTCAAAGCTTAGCCCTATGGGGACACCCCTGTGATTGATTCTACCACAAGGCTTGGGAATGTGTGAAAGGTATTAAGACCCTAAAGCCCCTGGCCCAGTTCCGGCACACAGTGTGTATGCAAACTGTCTCATCCATCCCTCAGGCCCCCATGTCCCATAGGTACCAATTAACTAAAGTGAGCAGTAATAGCAAAGCATAAAGCAGTTTTACATCTCATATTTTTAAGGTGCTCAAAAGCAGGGGATTCCTGGGCTATTCATTCATTTAAGAGGTCTAATAATAATTGCTTATTTTTACAAGTAAATTAAAAATAAAATAACTGCTGGAATTTCTCTTACTATAGGTAAGCCCACCTACCCGAACTAAAATTTCTTTGGTCTGAAATTATATCAATTCCATGTTGTTAGTGTTATCTGATAAGTACTATATATATGAAGGTAGATAAATAGGAAGTGGGAAAATAAGTATATTATGATTTAATTAATGCTTTATGTTTGAAGAATTGATCTTTCAAAACTCAGATGGAGGAATTACTAAAAGAGGTCTTCAGTATCAGAATGGTTGGGAGCCAGCAAGTAAGATGTTGAATGTTTTGACAGGGGGCTGCTGTTGACAATATCCCTCCCTTTGATGTCTAGGCCCCAAGAACCTCTAAGCTGTATCAGAGTGTCCCCAAGGCACAGATCCAAGGGAGAAAGGGGGAAGAGACACTGTGCTAACAGTGACTAATGTCATTTCCACTTTACTGGCTCTTGGCAGATATGCTACAGATGTTCAAATGACCTCATTAGGGACTAGGATGTCAACAAGACAGATACAAATAGAACCCTGCTTAAGATTCCTGCACATCCCCTGGCTTTGGAATCCCTTAGCTCATTTCCCAAGCTTTCCAAAGGGTGGGAATTTCAGGCCATAGTATGTGGCATCATACAGACCTTCGGGGAAGGTTGAGTAGGTTGAGTTTTGTTGCGGTGACAAAGAAGCCCCAAAGCTCTCCACTCCCCAGCCCACTTGCCCCTGTGGACTGTCTTCATCCTTTGCTACATCGGATAGGCTGCCTCCAGGGAACATGGAAAGAGTAAGTATGGCCTCGAGATGGGTCCAGGCTTACATTTCACCAGGCATTGACTCCAAAGAAAGGAGAGAACCTGCATCTTTCAGCTGCCATATGAATCCTGAAGAACTTTGGCCTAGGTTGGACTAAGTGTTCATTTATTATACTCTGCATGCAGGCCTGGATTCATACATCTGCCTCACCTACTTGACTATGAGCTTGGAAGTGAGTCTCACTCTGCTTCCTCTCTGTAGTCTCTCCCAGCCTGGGGTTATCCTGTAAGGGACACTCAGTAAACATCGGTTGAGTTGAATACATTAGCAAACCCAAAGGGATTTTCTGGCAGGCCCACTCAGCACAAACCAGGAAGAAAAGGACAAAATGTAGAACAGATTGACAACAGGGGTGAGTCATAAATCGACTAACCAACTGATCAAAATTGTTACATTCAACAGCAGCAGCAGTTCTGAGAAAGTCCTGGAGATATTTTATCTAATAAATTCCTTCAGTACTACTAATAAAAAGTTTTTGCATAGTGGTTTACAAAGCATGTTTACATCATTTATTTCCCTTCAGTACAATACAACAAATAATAATGAGAGTCTTCCTGGTGCCAGGTCCTGTGTTCAATGGTGTGCTGTGGCAGTAAAGCAGACATGGCCCTTGTCCTCAGAGAACTCTCAGGGTATTACTAGAAAGAGAGATTAAATAATTGAAGAGTAATAGCTGATGTACTCACACAGAGCATTCACCCTGTGTCAGGCACTAGGCTAAGTAAAGCAATTAATCCTTACAATAGTCCTTTGAGATAGATACTAGTCTCAGTCTTGGAAGTTGGGTGACTTGCAGCCAGCAAGCAGCAGAACGAGAAATCAAACCCACATAGCTTGGCTCCTGAATCTATGCTCTTAGCCATAGTACTATACCACCAGCCAACAACAACATTATGAGAATTCAATTGGAAAGTAGACAGGTGAGGGAAGGTGCCAGCATTTAACCCAAGGAGAAGCCTTCTTAACAGGAGCCTGAAGGATGAACAGATAGTAACATCACAATGACATGACACTGAGAGCCCATGAGGCAGACACTGACCATCCTCATTTTATGTGGCTGGAAAAATTCAGGAGAGGCAAGATGGAATGACTTGTCCAAGGTCACATGACAAGTATGAAATGATTCATTTTAGAGCCAGGCCTACATGTTAGATTCCAGTGTCCTTCCCAACAGTCTGCACACAAAGGCTGGAGTAGTGGCTGTTATCTGTGGTGCTCACAGGTCTCCAGAAAACTCCAGATAGAACAACCATTGGCATTCTCCCAACTGTCTTAGCATAAATAACCAACAGGTTGACTGGTGCACATCTTATAAAACACATCCTATAAAGAACTTAGAAGCAAATTGTCTTTCTGGTAATTCCATTAAGGGAATGTGTTTCACTTAGCAGTTAAAACAGAATGACCTTGTCTTGAAAACTGTGAAATAACAATCAGAAGTTATTTGCTTATATTTATATTTAGAAGTAAAGGATATTCACTCATTTGAGCAAATGCAAAATAAGAGAGGGGTGTTATAATACTGACTAGGGATTAAGAGCCTTCAGAGAGGTGGATTATTATTCATTCAGCTGTAATGATTAACAGTTAAAAATCCACTCTTGCTGTTCCCCACATCTAGGAAAGAATAGAAGCTTTTGTTTTGGGGGTTCTTTTTTTCTTTTCCTGAAATAAAAAGCCATGTCTTTCTTTCAAGGAGTGCATTAGAATGAAGGGCTTCCACAGAGCTGGAAAACAGCCAGGATATTTTGGCATCAAGGTCCCTGGCCCCTCCCCCTCACCACTACCCTTGCAGGGGAGGATCAGGTAAAGGCTCAGGCCGAGACCTCAGCTGGGAAGAGAGAAGGGGCTGCCTTCCCCTAGAGGCACACCTGAAGGGCACACCTGTAGGTGGCAAGAGCAGGGCAGCAAAGTGACACTAGCAGCAGCTAATCATTACCCTTTATGAGGACTTATTACAGCGGGACATTAGTGTGAGTGCTTCCCATCCACTGGCTCATTTAATGAGGTTGATGTAATTAGTATCCTCATTTTGCAGGTAAGGAAACTGAGACACAGGGGTTCACTTGCTCAAGGCCATGTTGCTAGAAAGTAGAGAAACAGGAATTCAAGCAGGGTGATTCCAGCGCTAGCATTCTTCACCAGGATGCTATAGCAGAAAGGTCATCTTGAAACCACCACCCTGCTGATTGGGGTTCGGAGACCTCAGGGTCCCCCAGAGAGCACCACTTTTATGAGCTCTACAGGCCCTGAACTTGATGCTCTCCAGGAATTTTTAGTTTATAGTCACTTTCTTACATACTGTCAGCTTAGTTTTGGCCCCAGAGCTTCCTTCCCCAGGGAATGGGGTGAGGAGGGGGAGGGGAGAGAAAATGACAGAAAGAAAGAGAAAGAGAGAGAGACATGCAAGCTAATTACTTTTGAAGAAGTCAGACAGCATTATAACCAGCCTCTCACCCAGTAATGAAAAAGCTATTGTTAAGGCATCTTGGCACCAGAAAGGAAGAGAGATTTTCCTGAATCATTTCTCATTTTTTATTTAGGCTTCACACTTTTCCTGGGGCCTCTGGGCAGCCTTCCAGACCCCATCCCCAGGACTGCCTCCGAGTTTTGGGGTTAAGTGATCTGTCCCTTGCAGGCTGGGGAAGGGGCGGTTGAGGCCCGGACAGGCCGCACTTGGCTCGGCCCCCTGACATTGTACACGCTAATGCAACGTGAAGTAGCACGTCTAAATAGCCTGTCCAACTTTTTTGATGTTCTTGAACCCACAGATGGGATTCATTTCCACACTGTTCACAAAACGTAAACGATACAAGAACATTAAAGAGCATTAAACTACTTGATGACATTTTGGTCACATTAATGAAAAGTGGCATTTTTTAAACTACCAGAAAGAGAGAGAAAGAGGGTGGGGGCAGAGAGGGGAGGGATGATGAGGAAAAGAGACAAAGCAGGGAGGGGGGAGGAGGAATAGGAGAGAGGTATAAATCTACTTAAAGTGTAGAAGAAATGCTAGCAGTCCCAGCTCGGATCAACCCAGTCGGACGTCACCGAGCAGGACATGAAAAGCACACATCTTCAGTGCCTGGACAGATGGGCAGAACATTCCAACAGCTGTACAATGAGCAGCACAGAGATGCTCAGTCATTAATGTTCCCTTTAAAACTGACTAATTTGGCCAACTTACCACTGGGACACAAGAGAGGACAGGCCAATGTCAAACTAACCTCCTCCAGGCAGCCTTCCCTGAGCGCCTCCCAGGCTACATTAGGTGTCTCTTCTCATTACTCGTAGAGACCTAAGCTTACCCTCCTCAGAGCCCCCACATCACCTTGTCATTTAATCCATGACTGGCTTGCCAAAACTCCCCTTAGGTTGTGAGATCCTTGAGGGCATAAAGCAAGGATTAGGAACATAGATTTGAAGAGACAGATTTGCCTGGGCTCGAAATCCCAGATAGCCCATGTATTGGTTTTATGACCTGGAGCAAGTTGATTAACTTCCCTGGGTCTCAGTTAGGCCATCTGTAAAATGGGCTAGGAAGAAAACCTAACTCAAAGAGTTGTGGTGATGCCTAAATGAGGTAATAAATGGAAAATACACAGTACCCAACTCATACGCTCAACACATGTTATAGATTAGCATCAGCCTCAGGCCCAGGACCCTAAGAACTTGGCTCATAGAAGGCACTCAGTGACCATTACAGACACGAGTCTCAACAAACACACTCAGAAGAAAATCACTGATCATGGGGACTAAGGAATGGGACTTGGAGCCACAGAAAGCAAAAGTGGGTGGCAGAGACATTTCCTAACTTAGCAAGTCCTGGGCACCTTGTTTTAAACTAAAAAACATCCCTTACTGTGCTACCTCTTGGGGCTTCCTCTGAGAAGATGTCCTGCTCGCTCCTCCAGCCACCCATGGCCGGTGAACGGGGGTGAGCAGCCCCTTCCCCAGCCACAGCCCATCTGCCCCTTCGCCTGCTGCCTTAGCAGGGCTTTCTCCTTCCAGCCCCGGTAGTTACATTAATTGCTGATGACAATGGCAACCTTCACTCTGTGTGGTTTCCTGCCCAGATTCTGGATCCTTTACAAGGCTCCCTTTTCTTTTTTTTCCCAGATAGGAAATGCAACCCGAGACGTGTGAAGAAAAAAACAGTGTGCTTATTGTCATAGCCTCCACTCCTCGCTGGGCTCCCAGGCTGGCTGTGTGTGCTCTGGGGTGTCTGCCCCGCCACAGGGAAGAATAAACCCAGACTCAAATCATAGGAAATTCATCAAGTGTGCTTCTCAGAGCTCTGTCTTTCAAGGTCTGCTTCCCTGCCATATGATCTCTATAAACCAAATCACTGTTAGCCAGGGCACAGGACCAGAGGCGCCGGAGGCTCATGGATAATGAATGCCAAATGCATGTGACAATAAACTGATCAGGGAGCTGAATGGAAATTTCTGAGTCGTGCTTTTATATACGTATGCATACATAGATCTATCCGCACACCCCGTGTGTGCATGCACGCGCACACATGCACACCAAGCACACAGTATATCTAAACACAGGCCAACTGTGACTAGTGGTGCCAGACTGAGCTAACTCACCTCTCAATAACTCTGTTAAATTATTAAGACAAAGAAGGATAAAAAGAAAGAGGAAGAAAAAATCAGATCCCAGGTTAGCTGGGGACCCTTGGCATAGAAGAAACATGGATTTGAATTAGAAATTCAGAATGCCTTTCGCAAGGGGGCTAACATGGGAACTGACACACAGGGGGGTCTCAACTGAAAAATGAAAAACAAGGACTTGTTCTGGGCACCAAGGGTAAATGGGAGAAATTGCTCTCAACTGAATGAATTATTTTATGATCTTTCCCAATGATGGTTTCAACTTGTCCTGCATCTGACCAACCCTTTCACTTGATGACCAGTTACCAGTGTGGCAGGATAAGAGAGAACACGGGACAGAAACTAGCAGGCCACCAGCTAAAGGCAAAAAGGTAATTAATGTTATAGCCTTTTAGATTCTAGAAAATACTGCACTTAAAACTGCAAGTCAACTAAGCGGCTGTCGGCAACCGATAAATGCTTCCATATTCACCGGCATCAGCAATCTTCCCCTTACAAAAAAAGTAATAATACATACATATTAATGGATCACATTTTGTCCTTTGGGGAGCATAATTTTTAAAAGGGCCAAGGCAGCAATAATAGTTCCTTTAAAATTCTAAATGCTGTAATTGTTTTCTCTGAATTATGGTGCTAGGATTTAATTAGTGATGAATGTTCGGTATGGGGTTTGGACATTTTTGATGAATTCAGCCAAACAGAAAAGTAGTCTTGTCCTCATTGCTCCGTCCCCACCCCCTCCCCCTTCCTTCCCTAGGACCCTGAAATCTGTGTGTGCAGAAGCACATGTCCATGTAGGAATTTCTTTTCTGCAGTTTGGCCATAGTTAAGAAGGAGATCGTTTTAACCACAGTTCAACGAGGATATGAAACATGGTCAGTGCGGTCATGCAATTCAGCACAAGTCTTGAGGTTTTCTAGTTATAAGGACAAAAAATAATGGAATGCAAATGGTAAAAATTTCTTCTTGGTGATGTTCTTATCACTAGAAAGAAGTTACCCAGGTCTTGGGTCTGGGCTCTTGGGCTGAAGGGACTCATGAGCGATAGGGCTAAAGATGCGTGTGGGAGGGAGGAGGAGACGGAAAGACCTTTCTTCATTCATTCAACGAATAACCATTAAGCAAAGCCTACTGGGTGCAGAGCTGAGCTGGGCACACTGCACACAGCCCTGGCAGTGGGGCGCTTGCCTGGGGATAAACACGATGGCTTTGTTCTTCTCCACACCACTTCTTTGTAAAAGCAGCTGGAGAGAAGCCCAGACCAGCGCCATCCTCACAGGCCGAATCAGCATGGCCTACACAGTGGGGGCTCTGGGGGCCATGCCCACCCCTCTCGTTCACCTTCAGGACTTCTTTCATTTAAAACCTGGAGGCTGTTCCTGGGTTCCCAGAATTCTCTATTAACATGCAAATGCCCCTGGGAAAGGTCACACCTTGAGACCCCACCAGCTAACCTCTTGCTCACCAGTTACTTCTTAGCAAGGATTAGCAGAAATAGAACACCAAAAAGGCTTGGGGGTGGGGGAAGGTTAGGGCTCATAGGGAAGGGAGGTAGAAGACCCCTTCCTACTGCCAACGTTTTTCTGGACGGTCAATTTGCTCTGATTCAACACAACAAATCAATATATGTATTTCAATAACGCTTAAGCTTTTTATTTTTTTATTTTTATTTTTTTTATTTTGCTATTATTAATGTACAATTACATGAGCAACATTATGGTTACTAGATTCCCCCTACTATCAAGTCCCACCCACATTCCCCATTACAGTCACTGTCCATCAGCGTAGTAAGATGCTATAGAATCACTACTTGTCTTCTCTCTGTTATACTGCCTTCCCGTATCTCCCCCCGCCACTATATTATGTGTGCTAATCGTAATACCCCTTTTTCCCCTCCCTTCCTACCCATCTTCCCTAGTCCCTTTCCCTTTGGGAACTGTTAGTCCATTCTTGGGTTCTGTCAGTCTGCTGCTATTTTGTTCCTTCAGTTTTTGCTTTGTTCTTATACTCCACAGATGAGTGAAATCATTTGATACTTCTCTTTCTCTGCTTGGCTTATTTCACTGAGCATAATACCCTCTAGCTCCATCCATGTTGTTGCAAATGGTAGGATGTGTTTTCTTCTTATGGCTGAATAATATTCCATTGTGTATACGTACCACTTCTTCTTTATCCATTCATCTACTGATGGACACTTAGGTTGCTTCCATTTCGTGGCTATTGTAAATAGTGCTGTGATAAACATAGGGGTGCATCTGTCTTTTTCAAACTGGGCTGCTGTATTCTTAGGGTAAATTCCTAGGAGTGGAATTCCTGGGTCAAATGGTATTTCTATTTTGAGTTTTTTGAGGAACCTCCATACTGCTTTCCACAGTGGTTGAACTAAATTACATTCCCACCAGCAGCATAGGAGGGTTCCCCTTTCTCCACATCCTCTCCAACATTTGTTGTTGTTTGTCTTTTGGATGGTGGCCATCTTAACTGGTGTGAGGTGATATCTCATTGCTGTTTTAATTTGCATTTATCTGGTGATTAGCGAGGAAATCATCTTTTCATGTGCCTTTTGGCCATCTGAATTTCTTCTTTGGAGAAATGTCTATTCATGTCCTCTGCCCATTTTTTAATTGGCTTATTTGCTTTTTGTTCATTGAGGTGCGTGAGCTCTTTATGTAATTTGGATGTCAACCCCTTATCGAATATGTCATTTATGAATATATTCTCCCATACTGTAGGATGTCTTTTTGTTCTATTGATGGTGTCCTTTGCTGTACAGGAGTTTGATATAGTTCCACTTGTTCATTTTTTGCTTTTGCTTCCCTTGCCCGTGGAGATATGTTCATGAAGAAGTTGCTCTTGTTTACGTCCAGGAGATTTTTGCCTATGTTTTTTCCTAAGAGTTTTATGGTTTCATGACTTACATTCAGGTCTTTGATCCATTTTGAGTTTACTTTTGTGTATGGGGTTACACAATAATCCAGTTTCATTCTCTTATATGTAGCTGTCCAGTTTTGTCAACACCAGCCATTGAAGAGGCTGTCATTTCCCCAATGTATATCCATGGCTCCTTTATCATATATTAATTGACCATATATGCTTGGGTTTATATCTGGCCTCTCTAGTGTGTTCCATTGGTCTATGGGTCTCTTCTTGTGCCAGTACCAAATTGTCTTGATTACTGTGGCTTTGTAGTAGAGCTTGAAGTCAGGGAGCGTAATTCCCCCCACTTTATTCTTCCTTCTCAGGATTGCTTTGGCTATTCGGGGTCTTTTGTGGTTCCTTATGAATTTTAGAACTATTTGCTCTAGTTCATTGAAGAATGCTGTTGGTATTTTGATAGGGATTGCATTGAATCTGTAGATTGCTTTAGGCAGGATGGCCATTTTGACAATATTAATTCTTCCTATCCATGAGCATCGGGTGTGTTTCCATTTATTGGTATGTTCTTTAATTTCTGTCATGAGTGTCTTGTAGTTTTCAGAGTAAAGTCTTTCACTTCCTTGGTTAGGGTTATTCCTAGGTATTTTATTCCTTAGGAGGCAATTGGGAATAGAATTGTTTTCCTGATTTCTCTTTCTGCTAGTTCACAGTTAGCATACAGGAATGCAAGATTTCTGTGTATCAATTTTGCTTCCCACAACTTTACTGAATTTCGATATTAGATCTAGTAGTTTTGGAGTGGATTCTCTAGGGTTTTTTATGTACAATATCATGTCATCTGCAAACAGGGACAATTTGACTTCTTCCTTACCAATACGGATGCCTTTTATTTCTTTGTGTTGTCTGATTGCCGTGGCTAGGACCTCCAGAATAAAAGTGGGGAGAGTGGGCATCCTTGTCTTGTTCCAGATCTTAAAGGAAAAGCTTTCAGCTTCTTGCTATTAAGATTAATATTGACTGTGCGTTTGTCATATATGGCCTTTATTATGTTGAGGTACTTGCCCTCTATACCCATTTTGTTGAGAGTTTCTATCATGAAAGGATGTTGAATTTTGTCAAATGCTTTTCCACATCTATGGAGATGATCATGTGGTTTTTGTTCTTTTTGTTGACGTAGTGGAGGATGTTGATGGATTTTTGAATGTTGTACCATCCTTGCATCCCTGGGATGAATCCCACTTGATCATGATGGATGATCTTTTGATGTATTTTTGAATTTGGTTTGCTAATATTTTGTTGAGTATTTTTGCATCTATGTTCATCAGGGATATTGGTGTTTAATTTTCTTTTTTTTGTGGTGTCTTTGACTGGTTTTGGTATTAGAGTGATGTTGATCTCATGGAATAAGTTTGGGAGTATTCCTTCCTCTTGTATTTTTTGGAAAATTTTAAGGAGGATGGGTATTAGGTCTTCACTAAATGTTTGATAAAATTCAGCAGTGAAACCATCTGGTCCAGGTGTTTTGTTCTTCGGTAGTTTTTTGATTACCAATTCAATTTCTTTGCTGGTAATTGGTCTGTTCAGATTTTCTGTTTCTTCCTGGGTCAGCGATGGAAGGTTGTATTTTTCTGGAAAGTTGTCCTTTTCTTCTAGATTATCCAGTTTGTTAGCATATAATTTTTCAAAGTATTCTCTCATAATTCCTTGTATTTCTGTGGTGTCCGTAGTGATTTTTCCTTTCTCATTTCTGATTCTGTTCATGTGTGTAGACTCTCTTTTTTTCTTGATAAGTCTGGCTAAAGGTTTATCTATTTTGTTTATTTTCTCAAAGAACCAGCTTCTGCTTTCAATGATTCTTTCTATTGTTTTATTCCTCTCAATTTTATTTATTTCTGCTCTAATCTTTATTATGTACCTCCTTCTACTGATTTTGGGCCTCATTGTTCTTCCTTTTCCAGTTTCATTAATTGTGAGTTTAGACTGTTCATTTGGGATTGTTCTTCTTTCCTGAGGTAGGCCTGCATTACGATATATTTCCCTCTTAGCACGGCCTTCACTGCGTCCCACAGATTTTGCGGTGTTGAATTATTGTTGTCATTTGTCTCCATATATTGCTTGATCTCTGTTTTTATTTGGTCATTGATCCATTGATTATTTAGGAGCATGTTATTAAGCCTCCATGTGTCTGTGGGTTTTTACATTTTCTTTATGTAATTTATTTCTAGTTTCATACCTTTGTGATCTGAGAAGCTGGTTGGTAGAATTTCAATCTTTTTGAATTTACTGAAGTTCTTTTTGTGGCCTAGTATATGATCTATTCTTGAAAATGTTCCATGTGCACTTGAGAAGAATGTGTATGCTGTTGCTTTTGGATGGAGTGTTCTGTAGATGTCCATTAGGTCCATCTGTTCTAATACGTTGTTCAGTACCTGTCTCTTTATTTATTTTCTGTCTGGTTGATCTGTCCTTTGGAGTGAGTGGTGTGTTGAAGTCTCCCAAAATGAATGCATTGCATTCTATTTCCCCCTTTAATTCTGTTAGTATTTGTTTCACGTTTGTAGGTGATCCTGTGTTCAGTGCATAGATATTTATATAGTTATATCCTCTTGTTGGACTGACCCTTTTATCATTATGTAATGTCCTTCTTTGTTTCTTGTGAGTTTCTTTGTTTTGAAGTCTATTTTGTCTGATACAAGTACTGCAACTCCTGCTTTTTTCTCCCTATTAGTTGCATGAAGTATCTTTTTCCATCCCTTTACTTTCAGTCTGTGTATGTCTTTGGGTTTTTAGTGAGTCTCTTGTAGGCAGCATATAGATGGGTCTTGTTTTTTTATCCATTCACTGACTCCACATCTTTTGATTGGTGCATTCAGACCATTTACATTTAGGGTGATTATGGATAGGCATGTCCTCATTGCCATTGCAGGCTTTAGATTTGTGGCTACCAAAGGTTCAAGTCTAATTGAACTCACTCCGTATGCTATTACAAACACAACCTAAAGATTCTTTTCTTTTCCCCTCTTTTATTCCTCCTCTATTCTTTGTATTTTATGAATCATATTCTATACTCTTTGTCTATCCCTTGGGTGACATCTATTTAGTCTTAGGAATACTTCTATCTATAGGAGTCCCTCCAGAATGCACTGTAGAGCTGGTTTGTGGGAGGTAAATTCTCTCAGCTTTTGCTTATCTGAGAATTGTTTAATCCCTCCTTGATATTTAAATGATAACCTTGCTGGGTAGAGAATTCTTGGTTTGAGGCCCTTCTGCTTCATTGCATTAAATACATCTTGCCACTCTCTTCTGGCCTGTATGGTTTCTGTTGAGAAGTCTGATGATAGCCTGATGGGTTTTCCTTTGAAGGTGATCTTTTTTCTTTCTCTAGCTGCCTTTAATACTCTGTCCTTATCTTTGATCTTTGCCATTTTAATTATTATGTGTCTTGGTGTTGTCTTCCTGGGGTCCCTTGTGTTAGGAGATCTGTGCACTTCCATGGTTTGAGAGACTATCTCCTTCCCCAGATTGGGGAAGTTTTCAGCAATTACCTCCTCAATAACACTTTCTATCCCTTTTTCTCTCTCTTCTTCTTCTGGTACCTCTATAATGCAAATATTGTTCCGTTTGGATTGGTCACACAGGTCTCTCAATATTCCTTCATTCTTGGAGATTCTTTTTTCTCTCTGTGCCTCAGCTTCTTTGTATTCCTCTTCTCTAATTCCTATTCCATTTACCGTGTCTTCTGCTACATCTAATCTGTTTTTAAATCCCTCCGTTGTATGTTTGATTTCAGATATGGAATTTCTTAATGATGGAATCTCCATTTTAAATTCGTTCCTGAGTTCTTGGATATTTTTCTGTACCTCCACAAGCATGTTTATGATTTTTATTTTGAACTCTCTTTCAGGAATATTGGTGAGTTCAGTTTCATTTGGCTCTTTTTCTGGGGTTTGTGAGATTTTGGTCTAAACCATGTTCTTTTGACATTTCATATTTTTATGTGGTGCCCTCTAGTGCCCAGAAACTCCAGTCTTTTGATCTGCTCAGCCCCTAGAATGAGGTTGGGGGTCGTAGGAGAGTGGAGCTTGTGCCTGGGGGGAGGAAAGATCTGTTTCCTGATTCCCATCTGCAGTGCCTTTCTCCAGTATCAGAGCCAGTGGGCCAAGCACACAGGTGTAAGCCTCTGTGCTTTGCATCTCTACGTGTTGTAGGCAGGGCCTCCCTCTGACTGGTCTGATGCTAGTGCAGTGATTGCCGGTTTGCGAGCCGCTGCTGTCAGGCCAGGAGGAAGGTGCAGCAGGCTGTGAATCACAGTGGGGGGCCTCAGAACTGAGTAGACAGCCAGGGGGGTGGAGCACCTGAACCTCCTCAAAGTTCCCAATATGCTGGGCAGAGCCCACACAGAAAACTTTGTCCCCCTCTCCCTTCTCCTGCACACCATGCTCCGTGTAAACCCCACCCCTTCAGCAGCCCTCTCGCTGCTAGGAAGCCTGTCAGACTGCCTGCCTTTCCCTTTTCCCAGAGCAGCTGGGTGTGGATCCCATACTCCACAAATGGCCAGAATCTGTCTCTCAAGCACTCTGCCTGTCCCAGCTCCCCATCCTCCAGAGCACCACACAATGTAGATTTCTGCTCGCAAAGCAGATCTCCAGGGCTAGGTGTTCAGCAGTCCCAGTCTTCTACCCCTTCCCCGCTCCAGTTCTCTTTCTCCCACCAGTGAGCTGGGGTAAGGGAAGGGCTCGGGTCCTGCCGAATCAAGTCTTTCTTACATTACCCTGTTTCGTGAGGTCTGCTCTGTTCATAAGGGCTGTATGCAGTATGGTGCAGCCTTCTTTCCTGTTGCTGTTTTAGGATAAGTTGTATTAACTATATTTTCACACTATCTGTGGTTTTGGGAGGAGTTCTCTGTCTCACCTCTCACGCCACCATCTTGAATCAACACTCTGCTTAAGCTTTTTAAGCTGTAAAACAAAAAGAAATTCCTTCACAGACCTTTCATCCCTGTCTTGGTTAAGCCATAAGTTTCACCTGCTTCATAGTTGTGCCCAAAGAGTAAAAATGCAGCCTCCCAAAATGGCAGGCCACAGTGCTCAAGGGAGTTGTTCTCCCACACTGCCCAGTGCCCCGTCCTATTCCTGCCTATCCTCCCTTGCTTCCTGTCATCTGTCATTCTTGCCCCCACCTTCTCTTAGCATAACACCTTACCTTATTCTCATCTTCCACCACTACAGATGGCTTCACTAGTACTGTTGAGGCCCATTGGGCCAGGTGCTTAGAGCTTTCACCATTCTTCTCAATAAAGCCTTTAAAAATGCCATTCTGGGGAGGGTCCTGGTTAAGAGCATAGGATCCCAAATCAGCCAGAAACATGGATTCATATCCTGGTTCTACCACTTCTAGATACTGAAGGCAAGTGACTTACATTCTCTAATCATCAGTTTCTTCATTCCTTATCTTTTGAAAGGAATAAATGAGATTATATATATATATTATATAGTGTGCACTAATATATATACACTGTATATATGTATATAATGTGCACATAACACATATAATACACACACACACACATATAGTGCCTAGCATACTGCCAGGTACACTGTCAAGTGCTCAATAAATATTTGCAATCGTTATTGCTATAATGTATCTTATATAGAATATCTTAATATCACAGAATGCCATTTCTTTATAAAATCTTATAATCACATTTGTTTATGAAATAGGATTCTAAAATACTGTTCAGGTAGTTTCTTGAAAATTCCCCATATGCATACCGGTGAGTGTAGGCCTCCAAAGTTATTCCCTTAGGGAAATGTTTGTTTATTTCAAATTGCCGACATTGATCATAACTGTTATTAATTCATTCCTTTATTCACTCAACAGATATTTCATAAGTCTCCTACTATGTGCCAAGCATAGATACTTAGGACCCAGAGATACTCCCACATCTAAGTGGGTCAGAGCAGAGTGAGCAATAGCAGGTGTCCCTAAAGAGCTATGAGAAAACTGTCAGTGAAGAATGGACTATCTGGGGTAGTTGATGAAGACATCCAGAGAGGCATCCAAGCTGAGTATTAAAGGAGGATAATACTTGTTGCAATTTATGACGACTCTTCTATGTGCCAGTCACTGAGCTGGGGGCTTTATCATTTTAATGAATTCCACATAATAATTATGCAAAGTACAAGTATTTTCATTTTGCAGATTAGAACACTGAGTCTCAGGGAGGTTAAGAGGTGTGCCTATAACCTTACAATTGGTATAAAATGACTGAGATTTCAACGTAGGTCAGTGAGGATCCAAAGCCCATGCTCTTCCTTACAACCTAAAGGGCCAAATCAAAGGTCACACAGGCCAGAAAAAGGGGAAAAATGGTATTGTTATTTATAGGTATATCTTTAGTTTTGATTTTTTTATTATGTAATATTTGATACATACAAAATAACCTGCTAATATATTTGTTTATTTCATAGAAATATATATTTATTTTAGAAAATATTGGAAAACACAGAGAACTGTACTCAGAACTAACAAATGTATTAATTTTTTAGGTGGATAGCTTTCCAGGCATTTTTATACTTAGAGGAAGAGTGTTATATCTACACACAAATATGATATTTTGTTACATAACTTGTAATTTCCTTTTTCCACTTAACAACAGATCAAGAACATGTTTTGATATCAAATATACACCTATAACATCCTTATTAATCACTGTTAAATGTCCTTTGAGAGGATGGATACCATCATTTCTTTAAACTTATCTCTCAAACAGCTAGCTTAATTTCGATTTTTTAAATCATCATGAATAATGTTGCGATGATCATCTTTGCATAAATGCTTTTGCATATCTGTCCAGTCATTCTCTTAAGATAAATTCCTGGAAAGGGAATTGCTGGGTCAAATGTTTAAGGTCTCGGATGTATTTTGCCACATTATGTTTCATCATGTGTGACTTTATACTTCCATTAACAATTTATGAAAGTGGCCTGACATTGTTTTATATTGCTCTGTTCACCATTTTATCTAACTAATTTTATAAGAGTTTTTTATATATTAAGGTTATGAACCTTTTGTCTTTCATATTTGCTCTACAGAAATATTTCATTTTTACATAGTAAATACATAAATTCATTTATGGTTTATTCTGTTGATGCCACATTTAGGGAAACCTTCCCTAATCGTGATCCTAAATTTTCTCTTCAATATTTTTTGGCTTCAGTTTTTATATTTTATTTTTTAATCCATCCAGAACTTAATGTGGTATATGACAGGAAGAAAGAATCCAAATTAAGATATTTCTAGGTTTGCCCAACCCTCCGTATAAGAAATACTACTTCTGTTTTTTTCCAAATAATAGTACTAAGGAGCTTTCTGTCATTTTCCACTGATCTATTTGTCTGCTTTCAGGCACAGAACCCTGCTGTTTTAATTACTACTGCTCTGTAGTATATTTAATGTCTGGTAGTGCTAGTCTCTTCTCATCATCTTTGTTTTTCAAAGATTTTTATACAGTCCTCTCTGGTTTTCTTTATTTTGAAAGTGAGGACATAGGGTGGAGGTTACCTTTAAAAAAGTATGACAGCAATATGCAATAATAAGATCTGTTGTGTTTTAGAAAAATCAGCCTCACACTTTCATAGCCACACTTGGTTCATTTCCATACTGAATGGTGTTATGCTAGTACTTAGCATCAGGCATGCCCAATCTATCACTAAATCTATTATATCCTGTTTGCCAAGAGCCTTGGCAGGGGAGGTTCTTCATTCTGTCTATATGAAAATGCAAATACTGCACAGTGGTTAAGAGCACAAGATCTAGCTGTGCGACCCTGGGCAAGCTACTTAACCTCTCCAAGTCTCCAAATCCACATTTGCAATAAGGAGGTGACAGTATGCTACCTCATAGCACATGAGTGACATATAAAAGACAGTCTGGCACAGAGTAAGTATTCCGTGAACATCGACTAGTACTGTCATGTCCCAGTGATCTTGTCATTCCCGGGGTTTGCTGATTTGTCTTAATTTGGAGAAGGGAGATTGAAATTAGGAAACATAAGTTGAATGAAACAAAATTTCACAAGCCTTTGCAATGTTTATAGGAATGAGAAGTTGTCATTAAGATATTGTTCCTCACAGTATCCAGGATGCTGGCATTTAAAGCAAGCCACAGCCTGGCCACAGAGGGGTGGGCCACGTGTTGTCAGAGCATAGCTTAACACATGAGGGCCCTGAACAAGCCCGGTCATCTGAACCCACTGCAGACCCTCCTTAGGCTCTCATGCTGGCCTTCGTCAGCTCCGTCAGCTCCATGCTGGGACCTGCCCTCGCACTCAGCTCCCCCTCCTGCCTCTGCACCACTGATCCCTTCTGCTGCATGCTGAGAATCTGAGCACGAGGATGAGGCCGAGCTCCGGACTCAGACCTCCCTGGATTAAACTCCAGCTCTGCCACAAACCACTTCAGTTCTAGAACCTGAGCTTTCTTCGGCTGAAAAATGAAGATGTTATACTTTGCCTGCCAAGTTACCATGGGGATTAGGTGAAAATAATACACATAAAAGTATTTTATAGAGTGTCAGGCATAGAGTAGGTGCTCAGTAAATGTTACTCTATCAGTAAGGAATGTTTGATTCTAAGTAACAAAAAACCCAATTCAACCTGGCCTAAACAATAAAGGAAAATTATTGGCTTATATAACTGGAGACTGAAAAAAAGCTGGGGTCAGGAGCAGCTTGATTTAGGAGCTTGACCGTGTCTTCAGGAATTTGTTCATTTGTTTCCTCCCTCTTCGCTCTGCCCTTCATAGACTCAGCTTCATCCTCAGGCTGTCTCCCATTGTGGTCCCCAGAATGGCTGCATCTAGACAGAGCCAAAGGGCTGCACCCAAGAATCTCTCCAGAGGCACAGGAAGAGCTCTCCTAGGAGCCCCAGCAAATTCCTCTGCATGTCACTCAGTGGAATCACAGGCCCGCCCTTGAACCAGTAACTGTGACCAGACGATAGGATTGTGCACACCAGCTTTAGGCCTGGACTACAGGCCCTGGATGTAGAGTCAATTTGTTGCCAATGCAAAAACTGTGTGGAGGCAGGAGGATGGAAACTGGACTGAAAATTAGAGTTGTTACCAAGAGAAGGCGGAATGGATACTGGCGGAACTACCACAAAGCCCACCCTTCATTTTCCCAATACCCTGCAGAACACAGATGAGCGGATGGGCAAATCCCCATTAAAACCTGAGACCCCAAACTTTTGACTGTCCTCTGTGTCAATAAAGAGAGAAATGCTCAGCCCACCATGTAGAGACTAAACGCATTCTTCCAAAGCAATAAGAGGGGAAATAACAATGTACATAGTTTCTTTTTTAAGTTAATATTAAAAATAGCCACAAATATTCTTGTTCCACACTACTTGAGAAGTAGTCATGTGGATGTGTGCTGAGGACCAAGGATCAAATCATAGGCATGACTGCTGTTTTCTTTTCACCTCCTTTGGTCCCTGGGACTTTTCTCTTTGGGTGGCTCCCTTTCTCTCTGCTTCTCTCCTTGCTTTCCTTTCTACCTCTGTTTACATTTTGTTGGAGTCAGAAACCTGGGAAGAGGTCTGGAAGGGGAGGGACTATGGGCCAAGCCCTGAGTCAGCCTGTGGTCCTTCCCACCCTATCTCCCATTGCTGAGCAAAGCCTGGTCTCCAGAAAGGTTCAATGGCCAAGTCCAAGTGGGCCCTTCACACCTCCCAGTTGCTAAGCAACAAACACTTCAGGTTTGGAAATCTTTATCCACATGGTTATATTATCCCAGCAAACTGGACTTTTAGATCTGGCAGCAATGGAAAGAGTAACTTAAAAAAAAAAATAGAGACAATTTAGATGATTTCAAAGACATCTGTTCTCTTTTTCCAGCGATGTATGACTCCCCTCTTTCACTAAGCACGCTGGATCCAAACACTTCACATGTAAAAAAGCACAGGGTCCCTGAAGAAAGAAGTGCTTCAGTCGCAAAAGCAGACTCACCCAAAGGGCTGCCAGTTGGGAAGGCCTCCAGCTGGGTAGGGCACCTGCCCCAGTGAACATGGTCTTTGTTCTTCCCCATTTGAGGCTTCTTTTAACCTGGTTTCCCCCAAGTACTCTTTCCTCTGTCGCTGAGCCTCTCCGTTACTGACTCCCTTCCTGCCCCCTGTCCTGCCTTCCCTCTCTTCTCACTCTTCCCTGCTTTTCCTCATTCCAACCTTTGTCTCTGCAAACTTCCATCCAGTCTTCCCTCTTTCTCTCTGCCCCAACTTCCCCCAAGTAGAGGTAACACAGGACAAGAGGCAACAGAGTGGCCAGGATTCCTGGGCTCCTCACCCTGCCGCCTCCGTGGGGCATAGAGCGGTCATTCCTCTTTCCTTCCAATGTCACAGCTGGGGTGGCCTCAAGGCAGTATCGCTCTCCCCAGGTCCTTTTTTTAGAAAAATTTCAAGACAAATCCAAACACCAAATACCTTCTCCACCTGCTTGCTAATATCTAGAATTCCTCCAACAAACAACATTACATTCCACAATTAAAGACCAAGCTTCAAACATAAATAATAAACAGTTCACATCTGGGCAGCTCTTAACAGTTTTCCAAACACACCCAGCTGTTTTTAACCGCTTCCCTCACTTGACCCTAACAATAACCTAAAGGTGGACGCATTATTATACTATCATCTCCATTTCAAAATGCAAAAAACGGAGGCTCACAGATATTTAGTACCTTTCCAAAGGTTCTGTTCCCACCCTACCTCACTTCTCTGAAAGGGAACCATAATGACCTTTCATGACGGGAGACCCTCCCCTAATTTCTTCAGACCCAAGATGCCCTCTTGATTCCTATCTCTATCAGATCTTTGACTTGTAATTACTGCTGTCGAAACCTGTCTGTGGGGTACGCTGCCACCAGACGGCAGCTGACACTCTGGTTTCATGGTAAGTTCCAAATTTTTACCATACCTATGGGGGTCAAGAGGTTTTATATATTTTATCACTTTATAATCAAAATTAGAGTCCACTAAAAGTAGATAGAGCAATATCCACATCTATATACATGTACAGAAAAGATATATATTTAGAGAAATAAAGATACAGGTTGATTGTATGCCTATTAAAATGTTCATTGACTATTATTAACAAGCACAACTCAGTCTAATTCTGCTCACAAATTCACAGTGTACTTCAAGTTTCCAAGATGTTGGCCAAGGCTCTCTAGGGTTATTTACTACTTTCCCATCCTGGCCACTCAGTTCCCCAAACACTAGCCCAATAGGAGAAGGCAGAATGGTTCTCAAACTTAAGAATGGTTCTCTTCTGGAGGGCTTTTTAAAGCACAAATTTCCAGGTCTCAGTTTCTGCATTTCTCTTTCAGCAGATGTGGAATGGGGCCCGAGAATTTGCATTTCTAACAAATTCCCAGGTGACTGCTGATGCCACTGGTAGAAAGACAATCTTGAAAGCACTAGACTAAGGCAAGCTGTCATGTCTGGCACTCATAGGTTCCCCTCTTCCCTCGTCTCTCACCAGCACTGTGGAGGAGGGGTCCTCCACAGCCTCCCAGCCACAGTCTGGAGTCCTACTGTGAAGGACCAACCAACAGCCTTAAGTACCGTGGCCAGCACCAGATTAACTTTGTGTTACTCTCCATACATGTTTTTGCAGCTCAGTGTCATCTACTGATCAGACATTGTCTGATAGCAATGCCTATCAGAACTTTGTATATCACTAATTATAATGACAGAAAATGCTAGAATTTATTAAAATGGCAAACACTGAGATGAAACTTCCTCTCATTACCTCATCTAATCCTCACAGTAATTCTGTGAGAAAGCACCATTGTTATCCCCCTTGTAGAGATGAGAAAACAGATGATCAAGGTGACAAAGCCAGTAAGTTGCAAAGCCTAGACATAGCACCAGTTTGTCCTCAGAAAAGCTCTCTCAGCCACCGTAGATGCTGGTTCTAAGTTTTCAGTTTGGATACTACAAGTTGGATGTCTGGCTCCCACCAGCCAGTCTCCTGAGGCTCCCAGAACTTCTAGTCATAGCATTCCCCACCCACCCACATATACCCCCTGGGGTTTATGTCCAGCCCACAGCCAGTCAGGATGCCCCATGGAGTCCTCTATCTAAACCCACTGCCTCAATCCACCATTCCTGACGGAGGGAAACAGAAATGGAGGCCCTGAGGCTCTTCCAGAGTCTTAGGCAACAAAGATTCAAACACATTCCCCAGATGGCACTTTCTGAGGCAGGGAAGTGGAATCAGTTCATAAGGAGCTTCTGCAAACGTGATGTTGGTGAGTTGAAACAGCATCATAAAAATTCCTCTCTTACTTATGAAAGAACTATGCAAACATATTATAAAAGAAGAAAAAAAAAAGTGGGTGGGGGTGGGAGGGAGAGAGAGACAAAGAGCCAACCCAGGCAAAAACAGGAGAACGAGGAAATTCTTCACAGTTCTTCCATGCTATAGAACATCTTAATAAGAATATAAATTCAGAAACAGAGAGGCTGAAAGACAAGATAATGACACTGAAAACAAAAAATGAGATAAAAAAAAATCTTAGGAAACAAATTGAGAACCCAAACTGCATCATTATAGACCTAATACAAAAATTAGAGCAAGGAACAGCTATATTCCACTGAAAATTAATTAGATGGTTGAGAGCTTGAGATAATCACAGTAAATGCAGATTAAAACAAATATATTAGAAACGAGTACAAAACAGCTAATAGATTTTTTGAAGCCTAATAAATAAAAAATAAGAATTATCCAAACCCAAAGAAAAATGTTTTAATTATCTAAATAAAGAAAGAAAAGTGAATACATTAATTAAAAGACATACCATGTTCCAGGAAAATTTAATACAGACAACTCAAGATAGGTGCAAACTTGTTAAAAAAATGACACTTCAAATAGGAAAAGCAAGTCATTAGAAAGGGTTAAAATCAAGTTAGCCTAAGCCACCTTCACAGCAACATTTAAGGCCAAACTACAGTGTTCACAATGTTCTAAGAAAAAGAAATGGAAGGAAGGAGGGATGGAAGGGAGGGAGGGAGGGAGGGAGGGAGGAAGGAAGGGGGGGAGGGGGGAGGAAGGAAGTTGGGGGAGGGAAGAAACCCCAGGATATTATAGTCACATAAGAATGTTGTTAAGTATAAAAACTAACAGACTATCTCAAACCCAGGAACCCCAGTACTACAGCATCCATGATTCCTCCTTGAACAAAGCACTTGAAAAGGACATTCACCCAGTTAAGAAATAAAGAAAAAAAGAAAGAGTTTAGGCATAGAAACAATTATTATTTATTATTTTGTGTTATTTACCATTTATTATCTGCTCCCCCACCCCACTCCATAGAAGGTAAGTAAGTGAAGGGAGCTGGCACTGAACAGTTTCATGAATGTAGGAACTCTTCTCATTACGAGCAGACAGTTGGAGCTTAAGTCTGAATACTGTAAAAATAATCACATAACTAACAAAATTCAACTTTCATGGACAGGATTGCTGGAAGACCTGTAGGAGTGCAGAGGTCCTTGTTTCTCATAGTCCAACACAATGGATATGAAAACTGAAACAGGTAGTGTTAAAGAAATGATGCTGCCACCTCTTGACATTTTCCATAATCACTTTGACCAGCCTTAGAAGGATTTTTTGGGAAATATCATCCTACAGTAAAGAAGTATATTCAGTAATCTGTAGTTTTACCTTGCTATTTTTTCTTCTGCTAAATATCAAAAAAGCTGAAGGTAATGCTTCATATTTTAAAATAGTATTTTGAGTTATGATTTCACTTTTCTTAAAGTATTTTTAGATATCAACTTTTCTACCCATGTATTTGAATACAAAGATAACAGTTATCATGTTTAGTTATTTAAATAAGGTTATTGTTGAGTGGTAGTGTTTGGGGTTATTTTCTTACTTTTTAAAGTTTCCCTGTTATGTTGATCATTTATAATGAGCATATACCTTTTTTCAAGTACAACTGGATGGTTTGCCTTTGTTGAAAAGTTGGAAGCATATATGTCATATATAGACATAGAGACAAAGAGATAGGTAATACAGATAGAGATGTTTGGCACCCATGGTGGACAGATCAGACAGAACTGGAGGCTTAACCTCTAATTAACTTGCATTTCTTTCTATCTGCCAGAACTCCCTCTTGGCCTTGCTAGATGGAAGGAAGGAAACTGACGCTGGAGAAAACGAGGTATTTTCCCATAAACTTTTGGTTAAGCCTGTGGGGTATGACTAATCCACTATTCTTGGTGAAAATTTTGAGGCTAGGTTGTGATTTGCCTGCTTTTTTACAATAGAGGGATAATAATAATAATAATAATAGTAGTAGTAGTAAAATAACTATATTGAGTGCTTACCATGAATCAGGCTCCATGCTAGGTATACTTATGAAGAATCCCTTTTAATCCTCCCAACAGCCTATGATGGCAGCAGCTTTTACTCTTATTTTTTAAAAGTAGTTCAGAGAGAATCTGTGACCAAACATCCCACGGCTAGACTGCAGCAGTGCCAGGTCCGGGACTCGGGTCTGTGCCACACCAAGCCTGACCATTCCCCGGGCTCTGTGCTCTCTGGGCTGGAAGAGGAGAGGCCTGTGCTGATGACCCACAGGGCCATGCTCGACCCTGACCCCACCAGGGTCTCATAGGGACTGCAGGTCTGCTGCCTGGATGTGGCCAGCAGACCTCCTGGAGAGGCAGGCTCCCACTGGGGCTCTGCGGCCTGCCTGCCAGTCTCGAATCCCCTTGTCTGGTGTTCCTGCTCAGCTGAACAGGCAAAAGGCGCTCCGATGTTTTCCTGAGATAGCTCCAGGAACAGCCTGGGCAGTCAGCCCCATTTCAACAGGTATTTCTTGGGTGGCTCTGCCGCAAAAACACTCAGCCGAGAAAGAGGTCCAAGTGATGGTTGGCAGGAGTGTGGATGATAGCTCCTTCAAATAAGTGTCAGGAGATCTGGATTCTGATTCTTTTTCTACCAGGCCTTGGTGGTGTGACCCTGGGGAAGTCACTTGATATCTCTGAGCCTTGTTTTACCTCATTTCCACCCAAATCAGAAAAAATAAAAAAAGGGTTTTTACTACTGGACAGTTTCCAAAGCCCCTGGCTCAATGCTTCTATAATTGCCCTCTCTTTGGTAGCATCTGGGTGGCTGGGAGCAGGCTCCTTTGAGAAGGTGGCCAGGGAGCCATGCCAGCAAGAAGCACGAGGGTCTGGATTATCCCCATATGAAAAAAGAGTGACTTCAGGAGAATAAGCCTTCGAGGATGTGGGAGGCGGACATCTCAGGCCTTCACTTTCTCCCACGGGTGGGTCTTGGTAGCTGGACTAGAGGCCTTTATGAGATGATCTGCTAATCATAGCCTCTGGGTAAGAGCACTGAAGAGGTATCACATGCAGAATGAGATGCTTTTTTATGATGCAGTAAAAGAGAGGAAATCACCTTGGCCTCCTGCCTCGTCCTGTTTTCAGTAAGGAAGCAGGCAAGCTGAGCCCAGCCTCCTGTTGGCGAGGACTCTGAGAGTCCAGAGGTTCCACCCAAGGGCTGCCATCTCATAAGAAGGCCATGGGGAGGGACTGAAGGGGGGCAGGAGAGACACTCTCCAGACATTTAGGAGAGGCCAGGGATTGGTGAAACCCACAGACACTGAAAGTGTAGAAGAGCAAGAGTCACACACGCTATCTTGGCAACTTTATATACTCACGACTGCACAGTAGATCACTGGCCCCACTTGGGAAAGGAATTTCTCTCCAAATGCTACTAATGGAACAAGCTGTTACATTTTCTCTGAAAAGGAGATCGTGCCCAGAGCCACTGCTCCTCCCACTGACCACTCTCACTCCTTCTCAGGAGCTCTAGTGATGGTTTTCACCCCAAAGAAAAAACAGTGGAGCGAACCGCCGGTTAGGGCTGTGTGTAACAGCTGCAAGCTCTGTGTCAGGAGCTGGGTTGAGCACATAAGCATTCAGAAGAGTTAAATCAACGAGTCAACACTTAACAACAATGCAAATTCTATCTCCCCCCCAAAAATGAAGTTGATAATATCACCACCCCCCATTTTACAATGGAGAACCTCGAGTCCCAGAGATATTAAGTAACATGCCCAAGGTCACACAGCTAGGAAGCAGCAAAGTCAGGACGATTCCTGTGTGTGTGCTTTTAACAGTCCCTTATCTGCCTCTCATAATTTACCACTGTAAGTATAGGTCTCCAGGCTCTCCCTGTCCCTCCTTCGAGGTTCATCTTTAACCTTAATATGTAAGGGGATCCAGTTTCTCTCTCCCTCAAGGTGTTAGGAAAAAAGCTTTTGCCCTCGGCCTCACCCTCTCCTAGGCTCCCTTCCCGGAGGAGAGGGTTGTTGGTGAATCCGTGGGAATGTGACTTCTATTGGTCTGTGCCTCTGTGATGGGAAGAGACGACTGTGGCTTCACCTGTTAGGGCTGTTGAGCCCTCCTGTTGTCAGGCGAGGGCGCTGCGATCCTCCATGCAAGCAGCTCAGTGAAGGTCTGCCTTGCAGACCCAAATCTCCCCTCATCCAGCTAACATCTAGACTAAAATGTGGATTAGGATTCTCATTTCGGTGCCAGGTGCCTCGTCAGCAGGCCTGTTGATGCTTCACCTTCACCCTTGTGTTTGTTTCTCAGAATCCGGCATGCAGAGGAGGCAACAAATTAGCTCCGCAAAACACAAACAATTCCCGACTCCAGAGTTCGAGCCCTGCTCCTGGGCAACTCCAGGAAGCCTGTCCTTCCGCGGGTCCCCTCCGTCAACTGATCCTGGATGGCATCCGGGCCATTGCCCACTCCCGGGGATGGCCCCAGCGGTTCCTTCCCTCTGGCCTCACACTGCTGCAGTTGCATTCTCCCAGGGACCCTTTACCCCAAGTATAGCCTTAATTTTCCAACTCTTGGTAAAACCAGCAAGGACTAAACATTTAGCAGAATGTTGGCGAGGATTTGAGAATAATCAGAAGAGAAAACGCAAGGTAAAGGGAAAAAACCTTCAACTGAATACCAGGCATCATGGCTCCTGAAGCCAGCAGGTGTGCCCCGCATGTGGATCCCCTGCAGTCCCCCACCGTAGGCTCTACTTCCTCACCTACCACCGTATTGCTGGGATCCCCTACCATGGAGCTCCTTGGGCCATTTGCCTCTGTCCTGAAGTATACTTCTTAAAACTCAATGAAGAGGGGAGAAAAATGTCCCATTTCCAGTCTCCTCACTGGTCCTGCCACCAGTATTCAAGTCACCTTCTGGGGTGCTGCCCCACCTGGGCACCTCGACTTTCTCTCTGGACCGGCAAGAAGGACAAACCAACCAACGAGCCATTTCCCCCATGCCAGCCAGCTCCCATGTGGGCACCAGTCCTACAAATCACCCACAGAGCTGCATCACCAGTACAGAGTGGTTCACCTCCCCATCTTCTCAACCTACCATTTGGGGACAGGAGTTGATGACCCACAAATCCATCAAAAGTCACATCCTTGTACAAAAGCACAGGCTTCCTGCAGAAATGCCTCTCTCCTTAGGCGCTGCAAGAAAGATTACAGGCAGATATTACAAAAGGAGCTCGTTCCTGCTGTGCATGGTCTCACGGCGCCTCCAAAGTAGCTGTGAGATGACTGTCTTCCTCATTTCGCAGATAAGGAATTTAACCATCTGAGAAATCAAATCTTGCCCATGGTATCCTTGCCCGTAACCGTAATTGTTAAAGTAGCAAACAGATACAAAATACATCAAAATTTTCACCACCCAGCTCTGCTTGGAAGAGACAAATCACAACTCCCAGGCTTTCTGAGAGCCTGGGTGAGCCTGTCCCCCACCCCTCAGCATCCTGGTCAGCAGGGGGAGGTGCTGGTGGAGATGAAGATGAGGTCTGTGGGCTGACCATTGGGGCTGCCTCCAGGACTCTGATTCTGTGATGGCAGGGGAGTCTCCGTCTCTCTCCCCTGAGATAAGCCCTCGTAGACCTGGAATTGCCTAGTCTAAATTATTCATCTGTCTCAGGTGAATTCTGTCTGCCCCTTGGTGTCTAGGTCTGAGGGCCTATGATCCCAAGTAGGTCATTTGGAAGTCATGGATTATATCTTTGCCAGAGAGGCCGCAAATTCAGTTTTGTGTTTTAAAAATATCCACTCTTTTACCTTTCACTAAACAAATAAAACATGCACACATTCTTATCATAAATGTTAAGATTCTACAGATGAGGGGAAAACCCCCTTGAGCCATCCTCCTTCCTTCTAACTCTCCCCAGAGGTAACCACTGGCTCCACTTTGGTCTGTGTCCTTCCATGCTCTTCATATGTGTACATAGAGGCAAATCATGGCCTGGGTTTGTCTTGTGCTTCTGTTCTCTTTTTATGTGGCATTACCTGAATTATTCAGCAATTTGTTTTCTTTACTTAAAAATATGCTTTGAAGATCTTTCCACCTACCTCATTCTTTTTCTCCCTTGCTTGAATTCCATAGATTAGATGCTCATAATTTACTTAACCATCCTTATAGATTGACACACCTGTGGCTTCTAGTCTCTCACTATCACAGACGCTATTTCAATAAGCATTCTTGACCATGAGTCTTGGTACACCTGTATTTCTTTGCAGTAAATTCTTAGAGGTTTCCTTGCTGGTTGAAAAGTTATATGCATTGTTGTATTCAGGATCAGTTTTCTCTTCTACCCATAGTGTGTAACAGTACCATGTCCCAAAACTCTTTAACAAAACTAGACACCATCAGTAGTTTATTTTCCCTAATAAAGCATGGTTTCTCTTTATCATTTTCGTTTGCTGAACATCTTTTTCCTAAGTTCATAGGTCATTTCTCTGTCTATGGATCGCCCATTTGTATCCTGCAGTGGCCAGACTTCTAAGTGGGTCCTCAACCCTTGGTATTCATGCCCTTGTGTAATCCCTTCCCTTAAGGACCTGGGGACTCGTTTCTGATGAATTGAAAATAGCAAAGATGATAGTTTCTCACTTCCAATGTTAGGGTACAAAAGACCGTGACTTCCATCTTGTTAGCACTCTTTCGCTCTTTCTGGCTCTTCTTCGGTCTGATGAAGCGAGCTGCCATATCTTGAGCTGTCCTGAGGAGAAGCCCATGTGGCGAGGAGCTGAGTGTGGCTTCTGGCCCACAGCCAGCAAGGAGCAGAACTCCGTCGACAATCACGTGAGTGAGCCCATGGAAGTGTGTCCTTCCCCAGGAGAGCGTGAGATGCCTGCAGCCCCAGCCAGCACCCTGACTGCAGCCTGGGAGAGACCTCAAGCAAGAAGACTCAAGTCGGGCATGCCTGGATTCCTGAACTACACAGGCTGTGAGACAGTAACTGTTTTAAGCCACTAAATTTGGAGGTATTATCTTATGGAGCAATAGATAACTAAAACATTAGATAACTAAAATATATCCTTGGTCTGTTTTTCTATATTTTGATTTGCATTCTATACAACAAAAGTTGATTATCTTTTGTGGGTTGTATCGGTCACAAATATTTTCTTCAATCTTTTGCTTATCATTAACTTTATGTGGTGTCTTCTATTAGCAGAACTTTACATTTTTGATGTCTTAAGTGTATCAATCATTTCTTCTATGGCTTGTACATTTCAAGTCTTGTTTAAAAAGATGTTTTGCTCTCCAGAGTGGCAAACATATAATTATTTGTTTACTTCCATCTTCTGACCTCCACTTAAGTTCTATGAAAGCGGGGACTCCGAGTCTTGCTTATCTCTGGATCCACAGCTGGGAACATAGTGCCTCACAGGGAGTTGGCAATTAGGAATTCTTGAATGGATTCACACAGAGAGACTTTGAAAATCTGCATTCCTCCATCTCAGTAAATTCTCCCTCATGTCTAATCTCCATTCCTGGGCTGAAGTGTGTGTGTATCTCCATTCACTCTTTGCTAAGACAGAGAATAGATACTCTTCCAGCCCTTTTTGTTGCTTTCTCCCATCATCCCTGTCAAATGCACAAATGCACACATCCCTCTGTAGCGTCACAGTCTTGGCACCTAAATATTGCTGGTGTGCCAAAGATCTCACGCTCTAAAAGGGGAAAAAAAAAGGAATAAAATAATCCGAAGATTTCACTTAAAGTACTGGTAAGCATTCACTGCCAAGAATGTGAAAATTGACAGCATGAATTAAATTTGCAGAAGACACAACTTGAGAAGAGGTGGTCTATGCATCAAACAATGCCCAACTCCTACCCCGACTGCAGATATTAACATGAAATCAGAAGCTGATAGGGGTAAAGCCAGGCATAAAGAGAATTCAAAGGGGGAGGAGCCAGGCCAGCAGTGGACTTTCAACACATAACCCAAGAAAAGAAACTGAGACCTGGAGGGTGAAAAATGCACCAGAGACAGGGGATATAATTTAATACAGAAAGAGGTGATTTTGAGATCATACACTTTACCCTACCATCAATATGCATACATAAAAGCTGAGTTCCAGAGAGGTGAGGGGAAGTGTCCATGGTTGGGAGCACCAGGGAAATTATTTCCCCTGGTCAGGACTCTTTCCACATACCTGGAAAAAAGGAGTCCGAGAGGGAGTCCTGGCTCCAAGCAGACGGACGAATAACTCATTCCACATTCTAGAAGGCACAGACTGAGATATTCCTTTTCTCAGGAAAGTTGTGGGGTGAGCTGGTGTTGGTATCCAGCATTTACTCCCCAGACTGTCCTGGGAGAAAGGGGTTTTTAAAAACCTTGTAGCTGGGAACTTCACTCAGGCTGTTTAGACCCTGAGTCCACTCTTCTTACAAAGAGAGGTCGGCTTTGGACAAGGAGTATCTGGGCCCAGCCCGCTAGGCCTGTGCCCCAGGGCCAGGCATTGCCTTGAGGGGAAGAACAACCATACATCAGAGTAGGAGAAGAGGCAAGGAATGGACTCTCTAGCTGGGAGATGAGTGAAGGCATCAACATCTGATTAGCACCACCATCAGCCTCAGGGACACTTTGCACAAGTTAGGAAACCTCATCAAGATACTTTTTACTGCCTGCCATCTGCAAGAAAAATAAATAAATAAGAATGTCTACAATGAACAGAATATGCATGGTACACCTTAGAGTTGTACAGTGCACATCCAGAACAGTAGAGGGTGTCAGCCTATGAGCCACCCTTATTCGCCTCAGTGTAGCTGGGCAAGTATTGCTCCTGGAACCAGCAGAGACAAAGATACTCTAATCTCAGGATATCGTTCTTGGTGCCTCTGGCCGTCAGTTCTTCTCCACTCACCTGGGTGCTACCTCTTATGAGGCAAATAGACTCTCCATCTAGATTCTACAAGGTTCAGAGATTGTCAATCAGGAAACGCTGAAAGATGTTGAGCCTTGTCTTTGCAGCCCCCGTCCCCTTGCCAAAGCAAGATCAGAGAGAAGAAATTTCCCTTTAGGCTAGAGTAGGTGAGGGACCCCTGTGGCCACAGTGGACTGCTGCCATTGACCTCTGCAGAAATGAAAGTGAATACCTGCAAATGAGTTAGTTTCCTCAGTCATTGTTCACACTAAATGAAGTGTGCATACTGAAGGTCAGGAGAATAAAATAATAAAATGTCCTGATTTCAAACTATATTACAAAGCTATAATAATTAAAATAGTATTGTATTGGGATAAAAATAGACACATAGATCAGTGCAACAGAGTACAGAGCCCAGAAATAAACCCATGAATATGTAGTCAGTTAGTTTATGATAAAGGAGTAAAGAATACACAATGGAGGAAGGAGCATCTCTTCAGTTAATGGTGTTGGGAAACCAGACAGCTTCATGCACAAGAATGAAACTGGATCAGTATCTTACAATATACACAAAATCAACTCAAAATGGATTAAAGACTTGAATGTAAGACTTGAAATCATAAAACTCCTTGTAGAAGGCTTAGGGGGTAAGCTCCTTGACAGTGATCTGGGCAATGATTTTTTGGATTTGACACCAAAAACAAAGGCAGTAAAAGCAAAAATATACAAGTGAGACTACATCAAACTGAAAAGTTTCGGTACAGCAAAGAAAACCATCAACCCCATGGAAAGGCAACCTACAGAATGGGAGAAAATATTTGCAAATTATAAATCTGAGAAGGGGTTAGTATTCAAAATACATAAAGAAAAAGAAAATAAATGCCAACACTGGCTGGCATTTTAGTATATAGCCTTGCAGAAAAAGCTGGGGGAAAATAGATCAGACACCTAGGCTATCTGCATTCATCTAAGCACAGTTGTGTGATTTCTGCCATGAAAGGATTTTTCACATTACTTGGTTATCAGAATCACATTGAGGAAAGAAGGGATCTTTATTTTCATTTTATCAAATGATGATAGAAGCAAAGACGGCCAAGGTCACACCCTGAGATGGTAACAGGTTGGATTGGAACCTAGAGTCCTCATCCAGGGCTCTCTGGACCTCATCCTCCAGGGCTCCTCAGCCAGCACAGGTTCTGAGCCCACTCCCAACCTTCTCACAGGCTCCCCTACTCACTCAGGCTTGCCAAGGAGCAGAGCTGCTGGAGATCCTAGGAAATGGAGCAGGAAGCAGGGGACTGGATGGGTTGGGAGGGTGAGACTAATCTACATCCAACCCTGCCAGGATCTGAGGACAAACCACATTTCACAGAGTCCATTTTCTTCCTCCTGTGGCTGAGTGAGTAGGTGAAGTCTGTTGGATCACATGTCACTTCACTTCCAATGCAAAAAGACAAAAGCACGTAGGAAGTGTTGTGATTTGAAGTTTGTCAAGTGATACTTCCCTTCTCCTCCACCCCACTAAGTCCTACCCAAGATCTTAGTATTTCACCATTTATGACTTCTTGCCTTGGCTTAAAAATAGTCCCCTCTCAGGTATTTATGAGGAACTAAAGAGACAGTAAAAGAAACTAACATTTTAAATCACCAACTATGAGCCAGGAAAATTCACACTTAAAAACTCATAAACACGTCCATCAAAATAATTAAAATTACAAAACAACTAACAATACCAGGTATTGGTAAGGGTGTGGAGCAACTGGAATGCCTGTATATCACTGATGGGAGTGTAAATTGATAAAAATCACTTGGGAAAATTAGCAGTATTAACTAAAACTAATCAAATGCATTCCCTGTGACCCAGCAATTACACATCTGGGTTTATACCTAATAGAAACGAGCTCTCAGTTCTCCAAAAGAGAGGTACAAGAATGCTCCCAGTGCCTGTGTTTATGATAGCCCCAAACTGGAAACAACCCAAATGTCCATCAACTGTGTAAATGATGATATATTTGTATAATAGGATAATATATAACAATGAAAAAGAACTAACTACTGCTAGAAATTACATAGATGATGCTCTCAGTCATAATATTGATCAAAAGAAGCTGGACACAAGAGACTGCCAACTATATGATTCCATTCATAGAAATTCAAGAACAAGCAAGATCAATAGGTGGTTATGTAAGTCAGAATAGGGGTCATCTTTGGGAAGGGGCACAAAGGATCCTCCTCGAGTGCTGGAAACAGACTGTATCTCAGTTGGGATGAGTGGTACTTACAAGAGGTTATACATCTGTAAAAATTCATTTAGCTGTGTATTTAAGATGTATGTCCTGGGATACCTCAATGCAAGAGAACAAAAAGAGAAACTTAGAAACACCACAGGACAGTGATTCTCAAAATATGGGTCCCAGTGCATCAGCGTCACCAGGGAACTTGTTTTTAAACTGAGATTCTCCAACCTCACCACAGACTTACTGAATCAGATGGGAATGGGGTCTAGCATTCTGTGTTTTAACAAGCCAGGGTGATTCTGATGCGTGCTGAAGTTGAGTACCCCTGCCGTTTTACATATGAAAAAGCTAAGGCTCATGGAAAGTAACATGTCCAAGTTCAGCCAGCTAGTAAGGCCAAGCTGGAATTTGAACCTGTTTCTGGCTCAGTCCTTGCTGCTTTCACCCACCCAATCACACCATTTTCCCCCTCCTGGCTAGCCAGGAGGGGGGATGTGATGTGAGGTTGTGTTAAATTACTTCCTTTAATAAAAGAGGACTCTAGCTGTAGGTTCTTTTGGGGCAGACAGGACAGAAGGGCATGAAGTTCAATTTCACAGGTTTTTGCAATGAAGAAAGCCAGCTGAGACCTATTCCTGTTTTTCTAAACTGGCTTGATGCTGGAAGGACAGCTGGAAGTGAAGCTGGAGAAAAAAGACAAAGCTCTGGGTTTGGGGAGCCTTTTAAACTACATTTGGGCATTTGAACCTTGACCCAAGAGCAATGGGGAATCCATCATCTCCACAAGTGTGGGCACTCGGCTGTCACAGTCACCAACAGTCTACCCCTAGCACTGTGCCTGACAAATTGCAAGAGCTAGAGAGTTGTTGAATGGATTATTTATGCTGGAGATGAAATTATCTATTTTCTGCTTTTAAAAGCTACCTCTGGCTGAGATCTAGAGAATCAATTTGAATGTAGTGAGACAGATTGTTTAGAAAACTGGTGCACCAATTCCGGGGACTTAGGTGAGCCTGGCAGCTGTGAAGATGGAGGGAAAGTGAAGTGGTCCAGCCATAGGTCATTCACTTATCCAACCACGTGAGGCATCTTGGCAAGCGCCCGAAGGTCTCTGAGCCTCTGTTTCTCATCTATAAAGTGGGGATAATACAGTATGTACCTTAGAAGGTTGTGAGAATTCAGTGAGACTTTAGCATAACATCAGGCGCTTGATCAGTATGAAAACATATTAATTAAATGTTGATGCTGCTGTAGTTCCAAATGCAGGGCTCTGAAAGGAGCTTGGGACCGGCCACCTAGTACCATAGCACAGCTCTGCTTGACCTCTGGCCAGTCACTCCCCTTCACTGGCCTACATTACCTGACTTCTAAAATGGGGTCCTTACAGTGCCCATATTCTTTGAATGCTAGAGTGTTTAACAGCCCAGACCAACAGACAAATGTGCGTTTACAGGAGACAGGCTGACACTTTCAGCATGGAAATTTAGCACCTGCCAAATTTTTTGGTTTGGTGCCCCCAACTTTGTGCAGCTGAGCTTCATGGAAGCAAATTGGAGGACAAAGAATGTTAACTGCAGTGTCTCTTCAAGGGCCCTTTATTAGCAGAACTATTAGTCGGGGGGCGGAATCTACACATTTCTGAAATATCTGTTTTCTTCTTGTAAGACAGGGAACAGAATTCAAGCTTTCAAACTGTTTATAAAGTAATCAGCATTAATTTGTTCTGTTCAGGTTTTAATTACACACTGTAGGCCATTCTGACAGGACACCACCACTGCTGAGTCTGTCAGGAGATAATTTCCCAACAGGATGACCACACACCTCATGAATTATACATGAAACTTTGTTTCCTTGTGACTGTTGCTAAAAGATGCTGTCAGCCTCCTGAAATCTCAAAAGATCTGCAATTGTTTTTTGATAAGTCTAATTAGAAGGAAGTAGGTGGGGAGGTGTTAAGAATGACTTCCCAGGAATGTGAGATGCCGAGAGATGCTGAAAGGATCCTTCCTCAGCTGGTGACCCCAGCAAGCTTGGCACAGAGTCAGCCTCAGAGGGCGAAAGTCAGAGAGGGAAACTTGCCGCCACATACCCAACAGGCAGCAAGATGTACATTTGTTCTCCCTGAGACTGAACCCCGCCAAGCCAGCCAGAGACTCCAGACATAATTCTGTTATTCAAATGGGAGAAGAGTTTGATAGCTATGCTAATGACTTTTATCTGTGAAAACATAACTAATAGCTTGGTTTACATTTGCGTACATTTATGAGCATAATTTTAGCACATAATTTTATTGCACAATAAAACATAATGCAGCATTAGTCCGCTTCACCAAAAAAAAAAATAGGGATACCTTAGAGTGATCTGCATGTAAACCTTCACACCGCATTTATATGACAGGATCATTTAAAATGTTGACCCGTTTGAATTAATGAAAGAGTTTCCCAGTTACCAATTAGCTGCATGAGGCCATTTCCTGTAGACATAATATTTTGGGATGATGCTTACAATTTGAGCATAATTCATCACAGCATTGATTTCTAAAGATTGTTTTCAACGCCGTTATGCTTATGGTTAAATTGGATTGAACGAAGGTGACCCTCTTACGTTCATGCACAAGCTTTCTTGGAACCTCTGCAGCGAGGCTCCCATTTGAAAACTGCAGGGATACCAACCAGGCCACGGCCTCGCTTTGGGCTTGCTGAGGCAGGACCGTGGAGATAGCATGGGGACATTCATTTGCACAAGAGACGCAAGGGAGCAGACCTCAGACATGAGGTGCAGTGGGCAGGGAATGATGGGACACCCGGGCTGAAGGCACAAATGATCTAGAGGGAGTGTGGCTATTCACCTTGACACCAAGAGAATTTAGGGATGATGAGAGCTCTCTGTAAATACTGGAAGCCTGCTCATCCTGTGTAACCCCAGAGGGGGAAAGAGCAGTGGGTGAAGTTACAGGCAAACAAGCATGTTTGGCTCAATCTCTGGCCAGTACAGGGTCTTCACAGGTAGAAAGAATCTAACCAGACAGGCTGCCCTGGGGTGGTGAGCTCTCATCTATGAATAAATGTGAGCAGGTGGGCAGGGGCTAGGAAAAAAAAAACCCTAAGATGCTATCAGAATAGGAGAAATCAGAATAGGGAGAGAGAATGCTCTAGGTGACCATCTACCATGAGCACCAGGACGGCGGAGGCGCCTGATAACCGGGGCCTCAAAGCACAGCTGTCTTCACTTTGAAGAAGGTGAAGCTGAGATGCATGTGTCTGAACCCCCTGAATATTAAAAGGTAAATTAAACTAACTAAGCTGAACGTAGGGCTGTCATAGAACAAAGAGTGGACTTGGAGAACTGGGTCGACAGACTAAACATGGGGAGAGGAACACTTTTATGAATTAAACAGAAAAAATTGAAAGTAAGTGGAAAAGAGACAAGATGGTAAGCCCAGTGTACATATAAATCTCCCTCCCCAAGGCAACAGTGGAGAGAGCACTGGGAGAGGCCAGGGCCTGGCGGAGAGTGGGCTGGACTGGTGTGTGTGTGTGCCCTATGGCTGCAGCAAAAAATCACCACAAACTGGGTGCCTTAAAACAACAGAAATGTATTCTTTCACTGTCTGGACGCTACGGAGGCTCTATGGAGAATCCTTTCTTGCCTCTTCAGGTCTGGTGGTGGTTGGTGTTCCTGGGGCCGCACTACTCCCATCTCCGTCCCCATCTCCACGGGCCTTCCTCTCCTTTCTCGCTGTGTCTTCTCCTTCTCTGTCTCTTGTAAGGACCCTTGTCACTGGATTCAGGGTCCACTGAAGGAAACCCAGGATGATCCCATCTTGAGATTTTTAACTTAATTACATCTGCAAAGACCCTTTTCCCACATAAAGCTCATATCCCCAGGTTTCATGTGGCTGTATCTTGTGAGGGGCCACCAGTCAACCCCGTCTAACAGGCAACTAGACAGACTGGAGGACATCATGGGTGTTGCTGTCTGAGAGGAGAGAGGCTGGCCTCAGGCTGCCCGGTCTCTTCGGAAACTTAGAGCCTGCAATGGATGCCCAGGATGGGGATGGAATAAAGGTGCCGTGTGTGCCCAAGTGCCCTTAGGAAAAGAAGTAAGATGCCAGGGGTTGCAAATAAATTTTGCAGACTGAAATCACCCAGAAACTCCCAAGGTTTATCCCTAGACTAGTCATATAATTTTCAATATCTATTAACTGCTTAATCAAATATTAAATCTAATAATAACTTCTGGTGAAAAGTGTTTATTTGTATTTCAGATTTCCCAGGAATGTTGATATGTGACATATGCCACAGAATTAATTAACTGGCCAGTCCAAGAGAAACCTCACAGAGAGAGGCACCCACCTATAAACAATAATCAACATGAATGTGAACAGTCACATTCACCAGGTACCTGAGTGAGACAGACCTAAAATGTCCTGGTTTAATAAACCCACCGTGTCTGAGGAGTATCTCCATCTACTCCAACTGTCAAGTTCCCTGTTGTACAATAGCCTACTTTTGGGGGCTAAATCTAAGTTGGAGTTTGTGTGCCCATCCTTTCGTCATCATTTCTAGCGATGGCACTGACATCACCATTTTTAATGAGCCCCCTTAACACAATGAATGCAATGGGGCCACCAAAAGCAGGTGAGGACAGCTGCGATGTAGCGAAAGGAGTCCTGGACTTGGAGCCGTGTCATTGCATCATCCCACGGGCCCTCTGTGGCAGGTACTAATGTTCCCATTTCACAGAGTAGAAAATAGAGGCTCTGAGAGTTGAAGTGACTACCCAAGTTCTCACAGATAAGTGGCAAAGCTGAGATTTAAACCCAAGTGTTTTTTTATTTTTATTTTAACTTTCTATCTGTCATAGATTTGCTTACAGTACATGGACCATTAGTGATTCCAGGCTGGGCCTGTGCACCTAACTCAGTCTGCAGGTCCAGGCTGTGCCTTCTGGTTGGTCTGTCCTAGGACAGCTACGAAGTGGTTGCTTAGAGGGGTTCCTATTACAAAGGTCACAGATAAGCAAGCCAAGAACAGCAATGCAGTCAATTACTCTTATTACCTCGGCTGATGTCAAAAGATGAGAAACTTACAATATTGTCCTTAAATATCTAAAGAAAGACATAAGAGAACTTGGGAGGGGGTGGTGTATAGAAAGAACCCTGCTGGAAGTCTGGGGGTTCCCTTTCTTTCCAGGTCTGGCTCTGCAGGACCTAGGACCAGCAGTGGTTGGAAGATTCCTATCTTAATGGTGTTCGAAAAGCCCCTTTCCCTCATGGCTCCCACAATTACCGAGAGGCCCAGAAATTCCCACTGCATTTATGGTTAGGGAAATGCCATCTGGTCCCAAGTTATCTTGCCTTCACTTTTTCCTTTTTTCTACCTTTTACAATTTCTTGTCTTTGGTCCTTTGTCCAGCCAGCTCCGCTTTGTAATTAACCCTTTTCTGTGTCTCTGGCAGGATGCAGACCAGCCCTTTAGAGGCCTCTAATGACACCCACTTTGGCTCCTGCTGTGCCCGGGAGATAATGGCCTCAAAAGCTTTCTCAGCAGCATGGGGAGCCTCTCCTGCCCAGCCCTCTGTGCCCCAGCACTGGGCAAGGTTTTGTATTAAGAGATACTCAGTTTAGAAAAAGAAACAAAGAATGATGACTTAGCCTGTTATGTCTAAAAGACACAGCACCATGTGAATGTCTTCTGTTTCTGGAGCCAAATGTTCAGTGAGCTCAAACGTACTTTCTCTTAGGACCCCCTAGGAGGTACAGTTCAACCACGATTAGCCAGAACTCTCAGAAAGGGCAAGGAGAGAGCGAGGGAGGATTGTCAGTAATTGGAAAGTTCTAGCATACTGAAAGTCAACCAAAAAAGCTTTTTGCTTTTTTCCTAATCTGTATTTCAGTCCTTTTCCTGAAACACTTTGTGAAATCACATGTTTCTTTATTAGGGTGAGCTGGTCGACATGGCGGTTGTTCTCATCTTAAGTTCCTCAAGAAGGGGTAGTTGAATCTTCCTGTTTCCAGACCACTGAGATGGTTTCTGCTAGCCCTGAGCTCAGGAGATTTGTTGTTCTCTTTTGTAGCCATCCTTCCTACACCTAGACAGCAGGAACCATGTCTTAGACTCATGAACTAAAAGCAGCATGTTTTGTACTGCTCCCCCCTGCCCCCCGCCCATGTGGGCTGCAGGATATTTGGTCATATACATTGTCTCTTCCATTTGCTGTCAGACTACCCAAGGGCACAGTGAGAACATAGCACAGGCAAAGAGATGAGAAAGAGAGAAGCAATTTGGACTGGCCATACAATGGACTAGTCCAGGGCTGGAAAGCCATTCTGGATCTCTAAGGAGAATTGCTCACACCTTCCCCTAGGAATTGTTATGAACAATTAGTATGGAAGTCTTTTATCCAAGTTTTAATGAATATTACCCATAAAAATAATTGACATAAAAAGGACAGTGGATAAAATTGAAATGGTAACGTGTGTGTGTATATATATATATATATACATACAATTTGGCCCAAGAAAATTAAATGTGATAGCAGTAATAGCTACAAAAGAAAACTCTCCAAAGCCAAATCTGTAATCACTATAACTTGATATGGATCAAAAACTGGTCCATCAACTAGATCTCTGCTGCAAAGTTTTCATGGCAAAAGAACTAATAAAATAAGCATTACTTTGCTAATCCATAATTAAGACTAAAAAAATATAATGTGGCTTAACTAATAGTTTAACTACAAAAAAGTCAAAGATTTGAATAGGCCTAAGGCCTTTTGATGCTGGAAAACATTTACACAATAGAAATTCATCAGCATTAGCATAATTTTGACTAAAATATTTATATTCAGTATGCCTGGATCAAAATGGCATATCGAACACCCTCCACCTTGTGTAACTCCAGTGCTTTGTATAGGAACTCAGTCCATGGAAGCCACTTGCCTGTACAGACCCACAGGGTAGGGAATGTGCCCTTGTTCAAAGCAAGGGGGTAGAACTGTATGTACTGACATAGAGGGGTACCTATCATAGCCTTTCAAGTGTTGATGTTCTGAATTTAAAAATCTAAATCAAACCACTGAGTGTGAACATAAATCTGAGAGAGAGAGAAGGAAGGATAGCATGCAAGCATGTGAGAGAGGGAGATGATGTATGTACTCCAAGAGTCTGAAAATATATATACCAACCTGGCAGAAGCTGTCCATAAGAAGGAATGGGTAAAGGAGCTTTTTGCTTTTTAAAAATTCTTCATTTTTGTATTATTTAAAATTTTTCAGCAAACAGGTGTTAGTTTTGGAATTGACTCAAACAATGTTTAAAGTGTTAAATGTGTAAAATAATGAGTGAGTGGCAAGAATTGCATGTGGTCTGAGATTTTACCTTACTTGTGAACTAACAGGAGTTAGGCTGCCATTATTTTGTGGATGCCAACGGAAGGGAAGAGACTCCAGCAGAGCAGCCAGAGGCTTTGTGTCTGTGCTGTTTCCCTGAGCTCTTGTTCTTACAAGGTGATGCAGAGTGGACCAGGTGACAGCTGCAGAGCCACTGGAATGCTCCACAAGAGGGCAACCCTCGGTTCAGCGAATCCAAATCTTTTATAATGGACAGCCACCCTGCCTGACTTCTGTTCCAGAAGGAGGCACTATGTCTACCAAGGCTATTAGTTGTAAGCTTAAGAAGATAATCCAGAATAAAGGCAGTCAGTTCCTGTGCTACCGAGACCCTCAGAAATGCAAACAATACATAGAATTATCTTCTAATGATGACTTCATAAATAAACTCAAATCTCTCTGTATTAACTGTCATTCTCATAGGCCTCAAGACCATCTCCCTCCAATGCCTTGATTACAAAGTCTTTTGATTCAGAGGTGAGCATGGAGAAGGAGAAATAGACTGGTCTTAATCTTTAGGGGGAACTGTTCCTACTTAAATTCCTAAGGCTGTATCATCCAATTGCAGGTTTCCGTTGCCTTGAACGGGAATTCCAGTATGGGCATTACACTCTCCTTCCAAGAGATTTAATTGTGCCAAGAATAGACAGCTTATTCAAGCTACAAAAAAAAAACTATTAAGTGCCAACTATGTGCCAGGCACCGTTTCAGGTAGTCACTACATCTTATTCTACATTTATATTCTACATGAAAGGAGCCTCCTGGAGTTGTGCAATGCCTTAGTTCAGGTTCTAGATGCCAGGGGCACAAAACTGAACTGAAGTGACCAAATCCTCTGCCTTTCTGGAGCTTACACATCCCACTGTACGGAGATAATAAATTTCAAAAATGTAAGTAAAATATGTAGTGTGTCAGATGGTAATAAGTGCTGTGAGGAAAATAAAGCCAGAAAGGGGAGTGTGGTGTGGGGGTACTTTAAAGAGGCTGAGGAGAAGGTCTGGTGGTAAGGTCACATTTGAGCAAAGACCAGAAGGATGGGGGGATGGTCTCAGGGAGAGGTATCAGCCCTGGGGTTGGAGAATGTCAAGGATCTACCAGGAGACCAGTGTGACTGAAGTGGAGAGAGTGAGGGCAGAGCAGTAGGAGGTAAGGTCCAGCAGGTCCTGAACTTTGTTCATTAAATAAGGGCAAGGGCAAGACAGAGGTTAGTGCAGAGCAACAAAGCTCTTGAACTGGCCATCCAGGCAGAGGCAGGTAGTGAGTTGACCTCAGTCCTTCAACCACCGAAGGCACATGCTAGGCTGTTCGCAGGGTGCATGGTCAGGTGCCAGGTGGGCAAGAAAACCACCAGGAAGACCCTGAAGCCTGTTCTTGAAGCAAGTACCAGTCCTGTTACAGCAGGAAGGGAATCTAGAGAGCCATCTCCTTGCTGCTTCCTGTTCATTGGGAGCAAGCAGGAGCTGGGAAAACCACAGAGGAGAACCCGTTGCCCGAGGCCACATCGGGACTTGTGGCAAAACCAGGTTTAGGACCCAGGACTCTTGGAACACAGCTCAGTGATGTTTCGACAGTCACTTTCAGCTTCTAGCCCCTCATTTGGACCACACAATTATATAGTCACCCTCCTCACAGAACCGTGAGGCAACGATACAATCTAGCCTGAGATCAGGTGGTGTTACCACTGGGATTTAGCATCAGGCGCGTCTGGAGGAGGGCGGGAGAGGAAGACTCAAACATGGACTGGATGGCAGTCCCGGCCAAGCAGCTGGTTCTGGAGCTCCAGACCACCCTGGGGCCCTCCAAACAGGACCAGGGAGTTCTGCGGGAGGGCTGGACCCAGTGAAACAAAGTAAGACTACCACAGAAACTCGTCTCTAGGCCCTCAGGCTGGAGAGACCCTGACAATATTGGAATATGCTTGCAGAGTGTCTGGCACGGAGCAGGTGCACAGCTGAAGGTCTCCTTGAACCCCACACTCATGGAACTTCCAAAGCAGGGCCCCAGCCAAAAGCCCATTCAGACAGAGTGACCGAGAGTAAATTCCATAGAAAAACCCTTTGAGGGGCCTTGGTAAACAGGGGTTATAAGTCTCCAGCTGGCCCTTTATGATTGGGAATGATTCCCATTATAAGTCCTGAGGCAGTGGGCAAGCTTGGAAGCTGTGTGTCTGCTGTGTGTGCGTGCATACGTGGGCACCCGCCAGGCTTACATCGGAGGGATTAGAGAGAAAAGGTCAGAGAGAGACCAAGTTGGTGGGTGAGAAGGAGCAGAGCAGAGAGCCTTGAAAGCCAGGCAGACTGGAGGCGTGGGGCCCATCCACCCTTTGGGGAGGCCATGTTTAGGCCTTTCGGGCGCATCTCACTTGAGGTGGGAGGGAAGTGTACGGAAGGAAGCTGGGGTGTCCTTTTGGTCTCGGGCCAGGCAGATAATTGTTTCTGATATGGGTTAGAGTTCTGCCAATAATTGTTAGATTTATCCTCACATTTGAAGTGCAAAAAGGGGTTTCCTAACGTCTGTTCCACATTTCTTTTTGATTTCAGGCAGGCCTTGGTCCCATTATCTCTGAGCATTCGAGGCTAGTGACGGGAACTGGCTGGGCTTTGGGGTGAAGCAGCTCGCAGTGGCCCTCCCAGCGCCATCCCTCCTCCCAAACTCTTGAGAAAGGACCGCTGGGCCCTCCTGCCTCTCTGGACAGGCCTGGAGGGAGACTGCCCTGTGGCCAGGACTCTCACCCGAGCTGCCACACCCACCTAGGAACGCCTGCCTGGCGCCTCTGCTCCATCAGCCTATGGCCACCCCAGCTCTAATCACTGGAAATCACCTTCACATGCGATGGGCACCCCCTGTCTTCTCGTCTCCCGTGGTTTTACAAGAGTGTCGGAGGCTTGGGGCCTGAGAATGTAGCTATATAGAGAAGAAAGATTCTGGGACTGAACAGATGGCCACCGGGTGGGTGTTTACTCTCACTGAGTTTCAGTGTTGTCATCCTCAGATCAGGTGTAAATAATAACCATCTTGAATTGACGGATATCGAGTTCAGCACACTGCCTGAAATAGTAAATGCTAAATAAACTCACCCCGCCCCTCACCAAGGAGGGCAGAGGTTTTCATCTGTTTCGTCCCCTGAGGTAGTCGCTGTCTCTAGATGGGTGCCTGGCACGTGTAGTAGCTCAGTAATCATTTCTGGAAGGAATAAAAGAATTTGGGGAAATTCTAACTAGCAGAAATAGAAACCCTCACCATTCCCCCCCTCTCTTAGTACCTCCTGTTTTACTTACAAAGTTATCCTAGGGCCCCCTTCCTATGGAGTAACCCAAACCTGCCCAAATACTATGGCTTTTCCCTCCTTCCCTTCAGAGCCAAACTGCTTCTCCAAGGGATCATTGCTTTCTGTGTCCTCTCGCTGCACACTCACCTCATTGAGGTATATGGTATCATCTCCCTTTTATAGATGAGGAAACAGACCGGGAGCAGTAATAGTATACACAGGAAATAGAGAAGCTGGGATTTGAACCCAGTTCAGTTAGGTCGTGGTGCTTTTCTTTTTATTACTGTCGTGTCCTGTCCTGCAGCTCCTTGAGCTACTCCCCAGGATGTGCTGGTCCCCGGCTGCATGCCCTCGGCCTGGGCTTGGCGGGGCAGCCCTCATGCCAGGCTCCCTTCTCTAAGTCCTCTCCTCCTTTAGCTCCCACGGTTCACTCTGTCCTGTGTAGGGGGTCAGGAGAATTTCTATAATAATTAGCCGTACCTCTTGTGTCCCTCTGAGTTAGAGTCAATTAAAAAATAGGATGCTGGAGTCAGGAAGAGGTTGTAATAGTTTGGATAATTCAGTAAATATTCACTCCAGTGGGCAGAGCAGATTTCCCTGGGCCACTGTCGTTGGGCTTGGCCACATGACTGGTTCTGGCTGGTGACATGTTTGCAAAGGTGACACAAGAAGCAGCCTGTATGTGCACAGCAGCGTGGGTGGGCTCTTGTGCTTCTGCTAGCGCCGTGGCTCTTGCCCCGGGTGGTCTTCTGGCCCAGGAGGAAGGGAGCAGACCTGAACCCAACCCACAGCCCTGGGGTGATCCCAACGAGATCAGGCAATGCCCAGGTGACCCACAGACACGGGAGCAAGAACAAAGTGTGGTGTTAAACCACTAAGTGATAGGTTTGTAGCCTTTTTATACTGACAAAAAGAGATACAGATGGAGATTCAAAAGCTAAGTTCCTGACTGGGTAATCCTGGCATCCTTCTGCACAGCTACACCTGCCACCCTCATCACCCATCACTGTGCCCAGAGAGGTGGCACAGAATTAAACATACCCAAGCCTGCAACCAGCATCCATGCCCAGAGAAATGCAGGATGCTGTACGTTTGGACCCTCCAGGAACTGAAGGCTCAGATCCTTTCTGTGCCACCTCTATCACTACAGATCTTTATGCAGCATGACCACACTTCTCTGAGGCAGCCTTGCTGAGGCTGCGGCATCAGGGCTGGGACTGAATGTCAGAATGGGCTGGGCCAGCCTGGACACCTCTCCTGGATGACTCTTTCTGGTTACTGTTCTTTGCTTTGGATGCTGCTTGCTTCAATGGGCTCCCAGATCTCACCTTGACTTGTGGGCATTCAACTTTCAACTGAGAGGTAAGCATGGAGAAAAAAGCAAATCACTAAGGAATCCACTATTTGTTTCTAGTACATTGAAGTTTTGCAATAAAAAGAACGCCCTTCCATGTCCAGGGGTGTGGTCTTGCGGTCAGGAGGTTCCACTTTCCCAACGGAGCCCTCTCTGACCCTGGACACTTAGCCCATCTTAGCCTTTCTCTTCTCCTCTGTACTGTGGACATAGTGAGGTTTCCCTGTCCCCCACTTCCCAGAGCTGTGGTGAGCTGCAAATGACATAAAGATGTGGAGCCACTTGGAAAATCATTATACTCTATAAATGCAAAACAGCAAACCTCTGTTCTCACCTCTGACAGCCTTGGCTTCACTTTAGAAGTCAACAAGTTTAAATAAAATTCCTCTGGACTGTATTTCTTTAATA
>JAVSCE010015257.1:0-28692 GCA_032199065.1 Smutsia gigantea
CGGAGCGAGCGCAGCGGCGAGGGCGTGGCGGACCGGGCCGCGGGGGCGGGGAGGGGGCGGGGCCAGCCCAGCCGGGGACTGTCGCAAAAAAACAGTGCGCCCGCCCGCCGCCCGACCCCCTGTCCGGCCCCCGCGGCGGCGCGGCGGCCCGCAGGGAACGTCGACAAATGGCGACAGCCCCTCTCCCGCCTCTGCCACCGCCCAGGCTTTCCGCGAGCGTCGCTCTAGTACTGGTTGTTTCCGCGCAAGGGCGCCCCCAACCCGGCAGAAACGGCGGTCTGTAATATGTGACGCTCCCAGTCGCCCACTGCGACACAAGAGCGAGGATTGAAAGCATAGAGGCTCCATATACACCTTTATTCATTCATTTATTCATTCAATTCACCATTTATTCAAAGCCAGACATATGTCAGACACTGTTCTTGGCGCTGGGGATGGCACAGAGGACAAAACAAAATCCTCCTCTTGAACTTAAGCTCAAATGAGAGGAGAAAAAGAAACATCAATTCATAATATCAAGTACTGATAAGTGAAGACAGTAAAACAGAAGAATGTGTGGGGAGGCAGGCTAGGGTAATCAAGGAAGGCCTCACTGAGCAGATGCCACGAAAGGGTGAACATCAGGTGCAAAGGTCCTTGAGGTTAAAGACCTGGTCTGTCCCTAGGTTGACCCCAAAAGCGACATGGATAAAATTTTGTGACGCAAGGAGAGTGGTAGGGTTGACGTTGGAGCTCAGGGTGCACATAAAGAGCATAATGATAACAGCTATCAATGTGAAGACTCTTCGAGATACATTGAGCTTTACTTATCTAATGAATGCCCTCAACAGCCCTGAGATGTGTGCTCCTGTTCCTATCACACAAATGAGGAAACTGAAGCTATTAGATGGGGAAGCAATTCACCCAAGTCCTGCAGTGAGGGCTCAAATAAAAAATCTCCCAAGGCAAACCCTTGACCCGTAAATTGCAACCGCTGCAGCATTCCATTTGGCCCCTAATTCTCATCCTGAAGGCAAATTGGTATCCCACTCCGTAGGATAATTAGAGACCACAGCCAAAACAATGCTTTAAGATCAGCCCCAGGCCAGAAGACCTCCAAAGGCCATAAGCAGTTAATAAAGACTCCTGGTGATGGCCAGGAGAGACAGCCCTAGCTTCCAGAAGCTACCCTCTGAATTGGGGAGGCAAATGACCTCTGTGCAGATACATCTGAACCTGGGGCACTGTCTTGGAATTCCAGAAGCAGTCAGGATAGAGGACTTTGCAGGGATTCAGTGAGAACCAACAGTAATCCTTTTTTATGTTCCTAAAGTGATTGATACTTTTCATGGTGTTTCATTGGCCCTTAAGTGAGGATTCTAGATCCAAACTACCCAGGTTCCCTGACTCCCATCTCTTCTATTCTTAGCTGAGTGGCCTTGGGCAAGTTACTTAACCTCTCTATGCCTCACAGTAAAATGGGGGATATTATTAGTTACCACTGCATCAGTTTATTGTGAGGATTTGAGTAATACAAACAAAGCCTGGCACATAGTTAATGCACGTAGCTCTCACCTCACCAAAAATGTGAGAAATGGGATGGGAGAAAACAGGCTTAAACAACAAAAAAGAAAAGCAGAGAATTTTGACTCAGACAGATGTGGGTTCAAATCTTAGCTTGGTCTCAACTGGCTATGTGCCCCTGGGCAAACCCCTATGAGTTTCTATTTATTACCTGTGAAATGGGCCCAGTGTTGCTTAACTCACAGGTATGTGGTTGGAGTAAGTGAGATAGCAGAGATGAGGCCCTAAACCAGAAATCCCAAACTAGCTGGAATAATCTGACCTGCAGCTACTTTTCCTTTGGCCCACGCAATGGCCCCTCCCCCATCATGTCTTTAATGAACATTTTCAAACATAGAAAAGATGAAAGAATAGAACAAGGAACACCTGTACACTTTCCCCCTAGATTTGACAATTTGTCAGATTTTTCTACTTATATTCGTATGTACAGTTTTGGGTTTTTTTTTATTATTTGGAAGTAAATTGCTGCCTTCTGTATACTTCATGTCTCAGCACTTCAGAAACTCTAAGAAAGTTCCATTCTCCTAGATAACTGTAATAATATCATCACACCTAAGAAAATGAACAGTCACACATAATATCCTGTAATATCCAGTCCATTCCTCAATTTCCCCATTTATTTAAACAATGTCTTTCATAGCTGTTTAAAAAAAAAACAGTATCAAATCAATCCTTACACATTACATTTGGAATAATTTCCATAGTGTTTGTGTATTTACAATAACCCCACTACTTTTTTTTTGCACTTTCTCCAAGTATTTTATTTAAAACATTTTTAAACCTATGGGGAAGTTGAAAGAATGGATGGACACACATACACCCTGAGATAGGGACCATGGGTGTAGTCAGAGTAGGGTGAGGGCCTCCAGAAAAAGCAAGGCAGGATATTTGCAATCAGAGCAATGTAACTACATGCAAGGAAACCCGCTACCAAAACTCTGTGTTAAACATTCAGCTCTAGAGTCATTCTTCAGTGAGATCAGTTAATATTCCCCAGATAAAGAGGAGTAGCACATGTTTTTATTATGCTAATCATTTATAATCATGTGTAAGATTCACTTTAACATGCTAAAAGGCCCAGGCCTCTGTGCTCTTTCCTCCTTCAGATCTGATGAAGTGATTTTGCAAACTGGGCAAACTAATTTAGCATGCAGGCCCAGCCATAAACAACACAGTAAAAGGCAAGAAGGATTCCACCTTAAAGATAAAATTGCATATTAATACCCAAGAAGTTAAGACGTTAGAAAATCTTAACTTACTCTTTAGCAAACAATACCTCAGCCCACTTTGGGGGCTGAGCAGGTGGCCTTGTTTCATATGCCCCCAGGCCAAGATGCTGGTATCTCAGGGAGAAATCATCAGAGCAGGAAGTTGCTTGGGTTAAGTTAATTCTAAATATTCAGGGACCACTTAATAAGTCCACATCCCATTCTTGAAAAATCCTCAACTGCCTATAAAACCCCTAGAAAACACACCACCCCGGACTCTCTTGTCCCTCCTGGCATGAGCCATGAACTCTGTCCTTTCACTTTATCTCTAAATAAAAGCCTGTACCTTACTCTCCTACCTTGAGTGTTTGTGGAGCTCATTCTTCAGCTTTGTGAACAAGAACCCCAGCATCAATGCCAGGCAATGTTTTGTTTAATTGAACTAGTGCTAGGTCAGTTGGATTTCCAAGTGGGAAAAAAAAAAACAAGACTTCACTCCTACCTCACCCTATCCACAAAATCAATTCAAGAAGGATTGTAAATCTAAATGTGAACAATTAAATGAAAAAGCTTTAAATGACACACAGAAGAATATCTTATGTCCTTGGTGTAGGCGAAGATGTGTCAAAGAGAACACAAACACCAACCAAAAGAGACAATGTTGATAAATTGGGCTACCTTAAAATAAGAATTTCTCTCCATTAAAAGGGGAACAGGGGAATTCCTTGCCCATCTAGACTAGGGTAGAAGCGGTGGTAAGGGAATCCAACTGTAGAGGACATTTGTAGTTTTGTCACTCTGCCAAGGAGCTGGGGAGGCAGGAGGCAAAGCCAAGGGAAAAAATGCCTCTGCCCTGGTGAATAGGTCAAAGGTGGCTCCTAACTGATCTTGGATGAATCTTTTGGGACCCCTCACTTCATCATTCTCCATCTGTAGGATGGACTTCCTCCTGACCATGCTGGGACAGATGAAAAGAGGATCTAGCCCCTTTAGTTGGCACAAAATGGACCCAATTAGGAAGGAGGTGGTAGGGACCTAGCAGGCTCAAAACTACAAATGTCCTCTACAGTTGGATTCCCTTACCACCCACTTCTACCCTAGTCTAGATGGGCAAGGAATTCCCCTGTTCCCCTGTGAAAAAAGACAGGAGGACTTTCTCCATCTGGACTGTATACTGATAACTAATCTCTACTCATGTCCCATCTGAAATAACAAAGCATTGAAAATGATTGGTTATTTTTTTTAATGGAAGGGGGAATAAAGATAGATGTTAGATAGTCCCTACTTCAAATTCCTCCCCCTACACTCCCTTTTCCTTTCCAAGTGAGGTTTCTGGCTCACTCAAGCACGCATTCATTCATTCATTCACTCATTTACTCTTCAGTTGCTCAGTCAAAGAAGCTCACAGCATTCTGGTCTCTACTCAGATGTTACCTCCTCTCAGATACCTTTGCTCTAAAATATCTTCATCTCCCCACCCCAGAACTCTCTGTCACCTTACCCAGCTTTATTTTCTTCATAGCACTTTTCATCCCCTGACATTATATTATATGTAATAGATAATTTATTTCTTTGTTTTCTGTCTCCCATAACAGAACATATGCTCCATGAGATCGGGATTTTACTTCATTTTTTGCTGTATCCTTGCCTCTAACATGGTGCCTGGAGCCCAGCAGCTCCACAATAACTGCTGAAGGAATGCTGAAAGAATAGCCAGGGTGCACTCAGCATGTGCTGGGCATGGCGGTTACAGAGGCGAATGTTCTCAAAGCCCTGTGGCAGGACCAACAGGAAAGTGGGGGACTGTGATACAGTGTGATGAGCTCATGGGGACAGCGGTCAGGGTGGGCATCCTGAGGGATTCTAGGTGGTCTTTGAAGGGAAGTTGAGACAGGCTTGCTCTAGGGGCAGTGAGAGGCGGCCTGCCTGGCTAGAGCAGCTGGTCCCTCCAAGGAAAAGGAAAAGGAAAAGGAAAAGGCGAAGGGTGAGGTGGGGGGCCCTGACCCTGTGGCTCAGCAGGGCCTCTGGAGTCAGTTGGTCTGGTGACCAACCAGTCAGGCCTCTTCCTCACCCTCACTCTGTGATCTCAGGAAGTCATTTTGCCTCTCTGAGCCTCCATTTCCACATCTGTAAAATGGGTATCATTCCTTTCCTTCTTACTGGGGTTGCTGTGAGGATTTGAGAGAGTATTTATAAAGTGTCTGGCATGTAGCAGGTGCTCAATCAATAGGAGCTGCCATTATGCTCACACGTTTTTCTATGGGCCATGGGGAGCCCCTGAAAGTTTAAAAGGAGGGAAGTGGCCTAAAGAAAGGGAGGTCCCTGGAGAAATCCCAGGAGAGCACAAGTTGGTCCTCATGTGCTTGTCAACACCCATTTACAAGCTTGCTCAATTCAAACACATAAAGAAAAGGATCAACAGCTTAAGGTTGAAGGTCACCAGTAACACCATGCCTTCCCACCCCCTCAAACTCTACTGGAGAAGATTCTAGGCACCAGTCCTGAGGAAGCCATTGCACAATCTATAAACACTAATCACCAGTAGTGTGATAACATCACAGAGAAATTACTATCTCAGTTCAAACTCCCAGAAGCATGAGCAGATAATATCTTTGACATGAGCATAACTGCTCTGCAGCCAGGAGCTTCAGCATTGAGTGGTCCAGTGCCAGGAACGGCTGCTGGCTGAGCATTGACTACAAGGTTCACCCTGGTAACTTCTAGTCTGGCAGTGACTAATCAGCTCATTTCAGAGGAAACTGAGGCTCAACGCGAAAGTGGCAGGTATCACTTCTGCCAGCAGCATTAAAAGCCAGTATGTCTTTTGCTATTCTTTTCTATCGCCATAACCATTAATGTTCCACAGAACAGCTGCCCCGTCAGTGGAGTTACAAAGTAAGGATGAAACTCCCTCAACCCCATCTGGGCAGTGATGAACCTGTAGCATGACCAAGAAAGAAAACTTTGTTTTAAGCCTCTGAGATACAGCAGCTATCTGTTACTACAGCACAACCTGGCTTATATTAACTGATCATGAGTATACTCTTCTACAACTTGCTTTTTCTCAATGTTATTTTTATAAGTTATAACCATAATCACACAGCTCAAGTTTTTTCATTTTTACTGCTGTATAGTATTTCATCATATAACTAGGCCACACTGTTTAAAGTCTTTTTCTTGATGATGTCTATTTAGGATGTTTCCATTTTTTTTTATATTACTGGTCCATAGAGCCTTAGCCACATCAAAATCTAAAATAAATCTAAAACCTAAAAGTTTTTTTTCATAATGCATTTGGCAGCAAGACCTAACCTTACCTGAAATTCTTTAGGGGCAAAAACATTAGTGCTTAGAAGCTTCTCCAGTAGAGTTTGAGGGGGTGGAAAGGGCACTGTATTACTTGTGACCTTTGGCTGTTATGACTTAACCCTTTTGATCCTTTAGTGGCAAAACCTGACCTCAATAAACAGAAAGTTATCTATAATCTTTATCCTACTTTATGTGAATATTCATATGTTCCACTGAGGAAATGTTTAGATTTTTGCTTACAGGATGACCTCTCCCTCTCAAAGGACATTGTATACATACTCAGTGTATATACCATATTACTTTTCAAAATTCTGAGCTTTTCTAAATTGCAAAACATATCTGGCCTCAAGGGGTTTGGCTAAGGTATGGTAGTCCAGTATAAACACTGCTGCAATGAACATCTGCGGTGGAATGTATTTTCCAAAGATGGCCTCGACAATATTTCCCGTCCCCAGGCTCTTCTAGAACTTTTTAAATTCCCCTCCCTTTGGATCTAGGTGGGATTGTGAATCCTTTATAGCCAATAAAAAAAAATGTGTATGACTGTAGTGGGGTTGGTAGGGGACCTGATCAAGTGGGGAGTTTAATAACCATAATGTTGCACATGCTATTGTAGATTAATGATACCAAAAAAAAAACTGGATAGACAAAAAAAAATTATGTGTAAATGACACTGCACAACTTCTGAGGTAATGCAGCTTCTGACTTGTTGGTTAGAACACCCACGTTTGGAGCCTTTAGCCCCCCATGGTGTAAGGAAGCCCACGCCACATGGACAGGCCACATACAGGTTCTCTGGTCAAGGGTCCCAGCAGAGGTCCCAGCTGATAGCATCAATCACCAGTCACCAGACATGTGAGAACAAACCTTTAGATACCTTACCTTCAAGTCTTCTGAACTGAACCTCCAGACAAGCAGTCCCCACCATGACCTTTCCAAATCCACGAGCATAATAAAATGGTTGTTTATACCACCAATTTTGGGGTGGTTTGTGATATAGCAATAGTAACTATAACAGCACCTTTATGCTGTATCCTGTGAACCAGAGCAAGAGTTTCTTCAGAGTACATACATACAAGAGTGGATTTGCTAAGCAATAGGATGTACCCATCTTCCGCGTAACTATTTTCAAATTGTTCTCCAAAATGGGGTGCCAATTTACACTCCCTGAAGCAGTGAATGAGGGTTCCCATGACTTCCTGTCTCACCGCAGTTGCCACAATCAGACTTTTCCAGGGTTCTGTACCTATGTCACAAAACCCCTTTGAAGAGAGTTAGAAATGAGGAACTGGCATAAAAAAAGAGTTAGCAAAAGTCCTCCAGGAGCATTGATTCTATAAAGGGCTATGTCTTTGCAGTCAAAAGACTGATTTATTTCCCTTTTCTAAACTCTGCCACTCTCTTTTCTGGATAGGAAGGCCTACTGAGTGACAAGGTTGTTCCTGGGGAGTATTAACACACATACAGAAAAATATACGTATCACAAATGTACAGCTTGCTGAATTTTTAAAACCGAATATACCCATTTAACAAACACACAGATCAAGAAATAGAGCACTCACTTTATATAAACGCAGTCATAGAGTATATACAGTTATGTCTGACTTACTTTGCTCAGCATTATGCTTATGAGATTCATCCACATTGATGAGTGAGGCTGGAAGTCATTCGTTTTAATTTCTGAATATTATCCCATTGTGTGACTATACCACAGTTCATTATCCAGTCAACTATTGTCAGCATTTGGATAGTTTCTAGTTGGAGGCTGCTATGAATAACGCTGCTATAAACTCTCTAGTACAGTGGCTTCATACTAGTAAACTACGCTCTTGATATAGTGTATTAGTCAGGACTTTCAAAGCAAACTGGCTTAAGCAAAAAGGCAGTGTGTTAGCTCAAATGACTATAGTAATGACCTAAAGCAGAGCTACATGACTTCAGGCATAGCTGGTTCCCGGGGCTCATGTGATATCATCAGCACTTAATTTCTCTCCGTATCTTAGCTCTGCTTTCCTCTGGTTTGGCTTCACTGGATTCACCTGCTCCCCCTGACCAGGTGGTCCCCACAGCTAAAAAGACTTATAATCAAGTCTCATTGGTCTGGCTTCAGTCACATGTCTATCCCTGAACCAATCACTGTGACTAAGGGGATGGAATATACTGATTAGCCAGACCTGGTTACATGCTTACAACCTTGGGCTAGGGGACAAGATCAGCTTCACATAGTGGGGAGGGGTAACTCCTCAAAGGGAAATCAACATGTAGTTACTGCAGTAAAATAGATTCTGGGCAAGCAAAAACAACAGATATTTGTGAACCATACCAAGTTTTTTTTTTATGCCTTCATGACTTTACATACTCTGTTTCTGCTACCCTGTGTTCTCATTTCTCCCCATTCGATAGGACCCTGCTCAAATATTTTTCCCAATCATGAAATCTCCCAGAATTCTTGGAAGGATGGTCTGGACCTCCATTTCACTCTCTTTCTATTGGAAGAGGCTCAATAGCTTAAAATGGCATTCCCCAGACTCCCTTGCAGCTAGGAGGCCAGTGGTAAATTAAGTTCTGTCAATTAGATGCATTTGTAGATCTGGAGGGTGGGAGGGAGACATGGTTCTCCTCCTGTGGCTGTGGCAGCTAACCAGCTGGTTCTGGCTTTAGGAGGAACATGTGCAGTAGACACTACCATCTAGCCCCCAGTTTGGAGCATGTGAGGCAGTAGAATGTTGCAGTGGTGATGGCAGGAGTGGCAGTGGTTTAATGGAGCACTGCCATGGTGGAGGAACTTTAAAATCAAAAGCCCAAAATGGTCACCCCAACCACTTTTCCAGCCCTTCTGATGATTTTGTAACACCTAAATCCCTGGATTAAATCCTTTTTTGCCTAAAATACCTGAAGTGGTTGCTATTTCCTGAACTAAATCCTGACAGATAAAATTCTCCTATGTATAGAAACTGTAGACACCTTTTAGAGCACTACTCACATTGTTTTACATGTACATCCATACATGTGGATGTATGTTTACACTGTATGTATATAATCAAACAAGCCCTTAAATAACACTTACTCTGTGTTAGGCTGTTCTAAACACTTTATAAATAGTAACTTACTTACTCTTTACAACATCTTGAAATAGTACATCACCACCCTTATTTAAAGATGAGGAAACTGAAGTCTAGAAGAATTAAGGAAATTACCCAAGGTCACACAGCTGGTTTCTCATAAATTATGTCAGTTGTGGGTAGATTACACATTTCCTTAAGAGTAAGGGTTGTCTCTTTTTTATCTTTGCACGCCCAATACCTACATCAGGGCCTGGAACATGCTAGATCTTAATAAATAAGTGTTGAATGAATGAATGAACGAAACTATTTATAAATTTAACTGATCTGCTGTAAGAAAAAAAGAATCCAAACATTAAAATATTTTTCAGGGTGTTTCTGCCCCACTAGGGCAGGGATAAGCAAAATTCTTTTGTAAAGGGCCAGATAGTAAATATTTTTGGTTTTGCAGGCCATACAGTCTCTTTCACAACCACTTAATTCTGCTGTTATAGCACAAAAGCAGCTACAAACATGTGTCTTTGTTCCAATAAAACTTTGTTTTCAAAGACAGACAGTGGGCCAGGTTGTAGTTTGCTGACCCCTGCACTAGAGAATGAGTATTTTATCAAAGTATTAACTACAGATTACTGCAGTTGATAAAGCCAATCAATACCTCAATTTTTGTTCTGTTTAAAAAAAATTTTTTTTAAGTCACCATCCTTCAATTTATCCCATTTACTTCCTTCACTATATTAAGATTCCTAGGACATAATTTTTATCATGTCACTCTTCTGCCTCCCAAACTTTGGTGGCTCCCAAAGGCTTTATAGAATAAAGCCTAATATTCATTTGACCTTTAAGACCTTTCATGACCTGGCCACAACCCTTTGCATTTCTTCTCTCCAACATGTAAGTCAGGATGTAAACATTTCAAGTTTTATATTGAGGAGTATGCTTAGTATCATTCTATGATTCTATACTGTAGGAGGCTCAGTCAATATTCCATGACTCTACACAGAAGTGTGTTCAGCTAACATTCCTTGAGGCCATACAGATGACAAAGCTCTGTAGACATTCCATAATGATAAGTAAAGAGGCTGTATAAGCATTCAATGGTTTTACAGAGGCAGGTGTTCTGCAAACAGTACAAGATTCAAACCATAAGAAGCGCCTCTGCAAACATTCCATGATTCTATATACACAAGGTATTCCTCAAAAATAGCTGTAATTTTATATACAGAAAGGAAAAGTTGCTCAAACATCCCAAATTTCTTTTTTTTAAATTATCATTAATGTTGTTTATGCCCATCAACAGGAGTTGAAATGTATTATCAAAACTCATCACAATTCCTGTTACTCCAAACAGACAAATCATTTTTATTATTTAGTATTCTCTCTACTGGCCTTGGCAAGATTTACATATAAAAAAATTCATGCCTGGTCAAAAAATAAACTAAGTTGTAAAAGATTAGAGAATTTACCCATCTGAACACAAACCCAGTGCAAACACCCCAAAATTCTATACACAGGCGTGCTCTGTCAACATTTAATGATTTTATACCTAGGAGGAAACTTTACAAATATTACATAATTCTATGGATAGAAAAGGGCTCTGTAGATCTTGCTTGATTTTCCAATGTGCTTTCTAACCTGGAGAGAGCTCTGCAAACAATTCATTATTCTGCTCAGGGAAGGGTATTAATTTCCCAGATTCTACTTAGAACAGAGGTGCCCTGTAAAGATTCATGGTACTAGGCAGGAAACTGCATGCAGTTAGTGATGCTACAGATAGGAGTGTGTTCTACAAATATTTCTTGATTTCACACAGAGGAGGGGGACGGTGCAAACAGGCCATGACTGTCCACACAAGACGGTATTCTGCAAAGATCTCATGATATTATATGTGGGAGAGGGGTCAGAAGGAATTCCAAGATATTACACTCTGATGAAGGAGGTCCCGAAAATTCTCGTTGATTCTGTTGAGAGGACAAAGAATCTCTCCAAATACCTCTCATTGTCACATACAGGAGGAAGATTTGGAAGCAGTTCATGATTTAATACACAGGAATGTGCTTGACAAGTGCTTGGGGGTTCTGTGGGCCATAATGGTCTTAGCAAATCTGGTCTTATGAAGGAAAGCTGGGCAATTTTACCAAGTGACACCACAGGCCAAAGGCCAGAGTCTCCAAATATTTCTGTGCACATAAAGAAGTTTGAGACCTGAAAACAATATTGACTCCAAAATATAAAAAGGAAGATGTAAAAATTGAAATGAATCAATGTTTAACTAAAATGTCTACAAAATATGATATTAGGTCAACTAGTCAACTGCCTCTGAATTCACATGATTACGCTGAATTGTCTCTAGTGGGCCATGGCGTGCATTTTCTTATGTTTAAGAGGATGTGGATGGGGTCTTAAAATTAACAATGCCAGGAGCACAGGAAGATCCTAAAATGGCCCCCGATAGGGAAGTTGCCGGTAAGTTCCCGTGAGACGGTCAGAAGACTCTCATCCCCAAGCCACTGCTGCCCCTGTCCAGCCCAGCTCCTGAACAGAATGCTGACGTTCCAGAGCTGGGTTTGGTTCATTCACCGCTGGGGTGAAGAAATATCCCAACTCCCAAGAGATGGACTGGGCTCCAATCATCACTCACCAGTTGGGGGAAAGGCTGCCATGTTGACAACACAGAAAGCCAATTAGCCAAGGATATTATGCTGTGGCAGGTGTCTGGAGGAATCAGATATTTTGTCATGGTCTCAGGAAGGAGAAACAGCTGTTTCTGATTCTCCTCCCGCCCCCCTTTCGCATCCCCAGAGGCCCAGGGGAAGGCTTTGAGGCAGCAGCATTGCTTGGAGGAGAGTAATGGGGTCAGAGCAGGGAGCTGTGGCCACAGCTAAGCCTCAGGGTCACAGGCAGGAGTGAGGAGTGTTGATCAAAGGCAGTGAGAGAAAATGCGAGTTTAGGATCTTACCGTCCCAGAGCCTGGCCATAGTAAATCAACCCAAATGACAGCAAATGTAATACTGCCCTGAGTGAGAGGCCACAGGATGGACAGAGGTTCTAGCTGCTGCTCAGTTTTCTTAACCCGTAATATCCCCTTGCAATGAACATAAAAGCATCTCAGTCTCCTTTAGCATCGTTTTAGATTTCAAAAAAAGAATTGTTTTTAAAGACCCTAAAATGATTAAAGGAACATATAGAAGGATATGTTCCTTTATGACCTTGGAAAAAAAGGGATTTCCTAAACCAGTCACAGCAAACATAAGCTATAAAGGAAAAGATTAGTATATTGGAGTGCCTCCAAACTGAATATTCCTTTGTGACGAAAGACCTCGCAAAGGGAAAAGACAAGTGACAAGCCAGGAGAAGATGCTCACCGTCAACATATCAAAGGAATTATATCAAATATTTATAAAGAGCTCTTATAAGTCAGTAAAAAAGGGCAATCATCCCAGTGAAAAAGGACTTTAAGATTTGAAAACATAGGCTGGTAAACATAGGAAATGATGCTCAGTCCCAATGCACATTAAAATCAGAATCAGATACAGTTTTACATTGTATGTGAGAGATTGACAGAAATTCTGCTTCTAGATATGTGCTCCAAAGAAATTCTGGCAATTGAATATAAGGAGATATATACAGAGGTGTTCAGTGCAGCATTGAGTATAGCAGTGAAAAAGTGCAACCAACCAATATCCCACTATTAGGGAAATGGATGAATAAAGTGTGGTTTTATCAAGTAATGACTCTATAACACCTTACTATGCTGATAGACAGTGACTGCACTGGAGGGGGTGAGGACTTGATAATACAGGTGAATGCTGAAACCACAGTGTTGTTTATGTGAAACCATGATAAGATTTTATATCAATGATCCTTTAATAAAAAAATAGTAAAATAAAATAAAAAGAGCAATTAGGATATACTGTAAAAAAAATGTGGTTTTCTTAGTCACCCGGTGGCACACTAGGCAGCAGATAAAATGAATGAACTAGGGTTTCTCTTTGTATCAATAAAAATGTGGGAAAACAGCAAGCTACAGAATGAGACAGAAAGGGTAAATTGGGCTGAATTATAAACAATAATTATTATAGTTTTATATTATAAATTATAAACTACAGATAGCATTAGAAAATATGAAAGGTTTTCTAACTATGATTCAATATTCAGGCACCATAAAAGAAAATATTGTTGAGTTTGATTACATTAAAGAAAAAAACTTCATGGCAAAAAAAGAGAGGGAGCAAAAAAACAGCATAGGAAAAGTCAAAACAAAACTGACAAGCCAGGGAAAAATTCTTGCAATTCACACCGCAAAGAGCTACTCTCCCTTAAGTAAGAAGAGCTATTGGAAACAGATAAGAAAAATAGACAACAACCCAACAGAAAAATGAACAAAGGATGTAAACAGTTCACAGAGAAGGAAATTCAAGTGACTGGGAAACATATGAAAAGTTTCTTAGCTTCTTCCCATTCTCAGAAATGAAAATGAAAATCACAGGAACCACCATATTCCATCCATCACATTGGCAAAGTTCCAGAAGCTTGATAACAAGCTGGGAGGTAAGAGTTTGAGGCAACAGGAACCTTCATCATTCCTGCTGGGGTGTAAATTGGCCCAACCTCTCTGAAGGGCAATTTGGCAAAAATCTATCAAAATGATAATTGTATCTACCTTTATTTGATCCACCAATTCCATTTCTGGGAATTTATCCTACAAATAATTCTGCATATGTGTGAGATGACATTTGTATGGATTTATCAAAAGTATGGACTTTGTAATAGCAAAAAAAAAAAAAGTTGAAAACAACCCATTAAGAGGAGATGAGTGGCACTATCCAGGACAAGAAATAACAAATGCTGGAGAGGGTGTGGAGAAACAGGAACCCTCCTGCACTGTTGGTGGGACTGCAGATTGGTGAAACCACTATGGAAAGCAGTATGGAGGTTCCTCAAAAAACTAAAAATAGAAATGCCATTAGACCCAGTAATTCTCCTCCTAGGAATTTACCCAAAGAAAACAAAATTCCTGATTCAAAAAGATATATGCACCCCTATGTTTATCGCAGCACTGTTTGCAATAGCCAAGATATGGAAGCAACCTAAGTGTCCATCAATAGATGAATGGGTAAAGAAGATGTTGTACGTATACACAATGGAATATTATTCAGCCATCAAAAGAAAAGAAATCCTCCCATTTGCAACAACATGGATGGATCTAGAGGGTATTATGCTCATGAAATAAGCCAGGCAGAGGAAGACAAATAAATAATTTCACTTATTTGTGGACTATAAAAACAAAGCAAAACAGAAGGAACAAAATCGAAGTAGACACTGAGAAGTGACTAGTGGTTACCAAGGGGAAGGAGAGAGGACGTACACTGTGATGTACATTTGATAAAATAAAAACATTAAATTAAAAAGGGGAGTTGGGTGGAATAGTTGTAATTAACCAAATCATAGAATACTATGCGGCAGTGAACAAAAGAATGATGATGTGCCCTACGTACTGATATGGAAAAGTCTGTGATACGTTGTTATGCGGAAAAGCTGGTATGATAGTGCCTTCCTTGTATAAAAACAGTCAAGAACAAGAATGTGTGTTTTTGTTTCTGTATGCAAAAAGAAACTCTCAACGAACAACATAAGAAAATAAAATATAGATAGTAGTTATCTGTTGCAGAGAGGGAGAACCATATGAATTATTACCCATTTAGGGATTAAATATAAAAACAATGAAAACCCACATTTGCACATGCAGATCAGTTCCTGTTTCTTCCCTGCTTAAAAGCCCCTGAGAGCTGCCTCCCTGGAATCACAATAAAACTCCACACCTCAGGCCTACAGGCCCTGCACGATCAGCTACCAGCCTTCCTTTTCAGCCCCTTCTTGTCCTACTTATCCCTACCTTTGTTCAGCTCTTTTTCTACATATTCTGCATACGGTTGTGTGACTCAAAAAACAACATGTATAAAAAGTATCAAAAAACCAACCCTCAAACACTTCTGGTGGGAATGTAAAGTGAAGTAGCCACTCTGGGAAACAGTCTGGCAGTTCCTTGAATGGTTAAATTCAGAGTCACCATATGACCAGAAGTTTCACTCCTAGGTTATATACCCAAAAGAATTGAAAATATGTGTTCACACAAAAACTTGTACACAGATGTTCATCGCAGCATTAGTCATAAGAGCCAAAAGTAGAAACTTAAATGCACATTACTAAGTGAAACAAGCCAATTTGAAAGGGCTGCAATGCTGTATGATTCCAATTACACGACAGTCTGGAAAAGGCAAAACTATGGAGACAATATAAAAGATCAGTTGTCAGGGGTGGAGGTGGGAGTTGGCGGGGGAAGATAATTAGGCAGAGCACAGGATTTTTAGGACAGTGAAAATACTTTGTATGACATTATAATAATGGATATATGTCATAAGTTTTGTCCAAACCCATAGAATGTATACCACCAAGAGGGAATGTACAACCCTAAGGTAAACCATAGACTTTGGGTGATTATGATGTGTCAATACAGGTTCATCTTTGGTAAAAAATGTACCCTCTGGTGGGGGATGTTGATAATAGGGTAGGCTGTGCATGTGGGGAGGCAGGAGGCACAGGGAAATCTCTGTACCTCCCTCTCAATTTTGTTGTAAACTTTTCAAAGAAATTAAATCTTAAACATGTACACATACTCACCTCAAGATGGAAAAAGATGTAATTTTTAGAACTTTTATTAAATGAGTTAGTGATGGAGGTGAGATGGAGCATCACCTGTAGCCCAGCTGGATGTCAAGCCATGGCCAGCAAAGTGCCTCCTGGGAAGATCAGTGGGCCGAGGAAAAGAAAATCCAAATATGTCCTTGCTCAGAACTCTTCCATAGCTGTCCTCCGGCCTCAAGAAAAAAATCCAAATACCCTGACATATTTGTCAGGCCCCAAACCAATGGTCTCTGCCCACCTCTCTCACTCCTCTTCACCATTTTCCACTCAGTTTCTTTTCTCAGCAACGTGGACCTCACTGGTTTTCTTTATGTCCCTTGAAGGAGCCATTCTCTCTCTCTCCGCCTCTGCAACCCCTTTCCCTTGGAGCCCTCCCTTTACTCTGAATGAGGTGGGAGCCCAGGGAGGTTTGGAGCAGAGGGACACAGTCTGATTTAGGATTCCTTTGGCTTCTGGGGAGCCTCTAGGGAGTGAGAAGCGAGACCCAGCACTCTCAATCAGAATTAATCTCTTCTTGGTCTAGGCACCCTGACCACATGTACGGATTGCTTTAAACAAGCCAAGCCTTTATTCCTTCTGTTTTACTTTCTCGCTGACCATAAACGACAGAGACTGAAGCAAGGATTAAGGCCAAGGCTCTGGAGGTGGCCTCTTGGTTGAAGCCCAGCCTCTCCACCTAATAACTGGGTGTTATTTAGTTTGTAGGAACCTCAGGTTTTTTTGTCTGTAAAATGAGGTTAATAAACTGTACCAACCTCCATAGAGTTGTTTAGAGGCTAATCCACATAAAAGGTTAATCCATGTAAAGAGTGTCTGGAGCATGGTCAGTGCTTGATAAATATTAGCTATTATTATCAAGTGTCATCTGCACTACTCTAACAGAAATTTCTCAGGAACTCTGTGTTGATTTAACCCCTGTACATGGAGGCAGCCCTCAGGCAAGTTTGCTGGACATTGAAGCCTCCTCTGACTTGGGGAAATCTCTGCATCTCCCTCCTCTCCCTCCTCCTCCTCCTCCTCTTCCTCCTCCTCCTCCTTGGTTTGTTGTGATCTTAGAACAGGTTCCTTAGGAGTTTTTACATATTAACACTTCCAAAAAACTCCAGTGATCCATGGGCTTCCTGGACAGGTGGAGAGACCCATGGAAGCACCTAACCGCAGGACGGGGAAGCTGGCGGAGCCTCAGAGCCCTTGTCTAAATAGCACACTGAGATAAAGAAATGGGGGACCAGAAAGGTTAAGCCAGTAAGCCATAGGACGTTTGCATTAGGGACAGAATCAGCATGGGAATCCAGGTTTCCTCTCTCCAGGGCTGAGGTACTTTGGTTTCCCTTTTTAAGTTTTTAATTACACAAGTAAAGTAGTCTCTCATCTTTAAAAAATGCAGGTAGGTATAAAAAATGTCTTTAATGATCCTCCTATGCCATCTGCCAACATTATTTATCCACACCCCTTACTCTGCTTTTCACTAAAGCACCCATTTCCGCTTGCTATACCACCCACTGGAATGAAAACTCCAAGAGAGCAGGGGGATGGGTCTGTCTGTTCATTACTATGGCACCAATTAAATGCTCACCAAACATCTGTTAAAAGAGTAAATGATGTCCTGCAACCCATGGGGAGGGATAATTAGATAGATAATTGCTCTCCTCAGTTTGGCTTTTTTACCCATCCAGACCAGCACCATCCAAGAGAATGCTCTGCAAGGATGGAGATATTCTGTGTCTGGACTGTCAGATACACTAGCCATTAGCCACATGGGGCTATTGAAAACTTGTAGTGTGACCGATGCCAATGAGGACCTGAATTTTAATTTTAATTTTAATTTAATGACTTTATATTTTAATGTAAATAGTTATATATAGCTAGTGACAGTCCTATGAGACGCTGCTGCTCTAGACTTTTTCCTGTGCATTTACATATGCATGTTACTCATAGGCTGTTTTACATTTTTGTGTTTTACATAAATTTTCATGCTCTGTGTATCTTTCTTCCTGCTTTTTTTCTCTGAACTTTACATTTTGGAAGTCTTTTCCGATCAGGCCATATAGATATGCCCCATTCTTTTTAACTGCTGTCCAGAATCCTGTAGTGTCGATGCACTACCACATTTGTTTGGCCATTTCCTGTTGAGCGCTGTTTGGATGGTTTTCAATCCGCCACTATTGAAAGTAGTGCTGCAATGAATATTACAGTTCATATCTACTTGGGCACAAATATGACCTTTTCTTTCTGGTGAATATCACTAATATTATTTATTATTACAATTATAATAATAATCACTGTACTTATTGAAACTTTATTATGTGCCAGCCATTGACTAAGCCCTTTACATGTATTAAATGTTTAATTCTTATTAGTCTAATGGGGAGAAAGGAGTTATGATTATCTGCATAATAGAGATGCAGAAACTGAGACACAGGGAGATTCAGTAACTTGCCCAAAGTCACACAGCCAGCCGGTAAGTGGAAGAGCCAGAATTTGAACTCAGCAGTTACTTCCAGAGTTGCATGTCCAGTTTCAGTTTTCCTAGCTCTGGCCAAACTACCCTGCAGAGGGAAGAGGGGCTGTGCCAGTGTACACACAGACCTGGGTCCTTTAGCCATGGGAGCTGAACTGCCACCCCAGGGACCTCTTTTCAGGGCTAGGACCCTGGGCTCCTCTCTCTGGGGTAAAACACACATCCCTGGAACCTTTGGGGCTGGGCCAAGCCGCTCTTTGGCTCTCTCTGGGCAGCAATAAACTCCTGCTGACATGCCTTCCCCCTCTAGGTTCCATGTCTTCCTCCCTGGCCAGCGGTGAGCTCAGAGTGGTATGGAGATGACACCAAGGGTCAGAAAGAATGGCAGGCATGGACTTATGCAACCTGATAGAAAATGATATAGGCTGACTTGCTTATTGGAAACAAACAGGAAAGGAGTCAGGCAGAGCTTCCCGGAATCCAGATCTAGCAGCTGCCAGAAACAGACTTCCTCTCTTAGGAATAATTGAATGCCACTGGGGTAACTGAACCTGCTGGCGAGAGAGGCCTCCTACCCCCAGCCTCACAGAGCCGCCTGTGTAAGCTAGGCCAGGCTCCAGAGGAAAAATGGGCCTGGCAAGGTGCCCTGTGAGGCCATTAGAGGAGACTGCAGTCTCTTATGCAGGACCCAGCCTTAGCTATAACTGGGCTGATGGGCCATGAGCTTGGGGATTCCCAGCATGAGTCTCAAGCCCAGAGACAGCTTGTGAGGAGGGTTCCAGGCCAGTAGTTGGTCCTGAATTCAGAAGCCAGGATACCTGGGTTCCAGGTGAGCTTTTCCTGCTGTGTGACCTTCAGTGTGGCATGACCTTTCAGTGGTCTCATTAGTAAAAAGGGAATAAACTGGGATAGTAGACAGAAATGGAATTAGTACAAAGGGGATACAAAGGTTGTAAGAATCAAATAAGACAGAGGTCTGCAAATCTTTGAGGTAAAAGCCACTTAGTAAATATCTTAGGCTTTGCTTATGGTCTCTACTACATCTCCTCAGCTCTGCCACTGTGGGCCAAAGTAGCCATAGGCAATAAGAAAACAAATGAGTGTAGTTGTATGCCAGGAAAACTTTATTTTTGTACATCAAAATTTGAATTTCATATAATTTGCACGTGTCACCCATATTGCTCCTCTTTAGATTTTTTTAAAAGCATTAAAAAATGTAAAAAATGTCTTAGCTCAAGGGCCGTATAAAAACAAGCAATGACTACCCAAAGGACCTGGCTTTGGTGTGCAAGCAGGCCTCCCATTTATGTTCAACTGTAAATACATCATTGGAGAAATAAAATAAGAACCGCTCATCGAGTAAACAAACAGGTGGTGGGCAGAAGCTCTGCCAGGAGCCAAGAATTTGTTTCCTTGGGACAGGACCCATCCTTGCCTCTGGGGAAGGGCTAAGGCTTTTTGGGAGGTCTGGGTGGAGCTCTGTAGGGCCTGGAGGAGCATCTAATCAAAGCAAGGTCAGGAAGACCTGATTCCACCAAGAAGCCACAAGATCACCTATGGGAAATAACCATCATGATAAGACATAAAATAATGCTAATGGTAATCCTTATCCGATGCTATGACAAGGCATCATTCTAGATATTTTAAAGGTGTAACATTTTTCATCTTCTCAACGATACACTGAAGTAGGTACTTATTATCTTCATTTAAAGAACATTTGTTGAATGAATTAGCATTAACAGATCACTTCCCAAATTATTCATTTAGCCATTCATTCACTCTCTGAAAATATTTAATGAACACTGACTGTACGCCAAACTTGTATGTGCTGGATGTTGGGACCACAGTAGGGAGCAAAAATGATCCTTCCCTCATGAAGGTTACAGTCAAATGTTGGAGGATCTGAAAGAGAAGCGGATGTTAATTAGGCAAAGAGAAAAGGGAAAAGCATGCCAGGTAGAGAGAAAAGCATACGCTAAAGCCCTGAGGGGGCAGGAGCGTGTCAAGCAGGAACAGTGCAGATAGACTAATGAGGAGCCAGGTAGACAGAGAACCAAGCAATGTACATCTGCTGACTCACTGAACCCTGCCAATAATCCTGTGAGATAGCTACTGTTTTTAGTATCATTTTGCAGAGGAGGAAATTAAGGCACTGAGAAGGTAAGTAACTTGTCTAAGGACATGTAGCTCCATCAGCAGTAGTAGAACTGGGGTTAGAACCCAGGCCTCTCTGGCCAAATCCCAAACAGCGCTAATCCTCAGATAAACAAAGGCAAGAGGAATTCATCCATCTGGGGCAGGTGTGTAGTTTGGGACCATACAGGACTACTTTCATTTGCAGCTATAGCTACAGCTTTGTGGTTTTCATACCAGAGATGAGAAGAATGCACACAGTCTTTCCCAGCCACAGACAGGAATACTTTCAGACAGTCATTGATGATCAGCGAGTCACACAGAGGAGTCAGCTGAGGGAGAAACAGGCAAGAAGACAAGCATTTATCCTGGAGGAATTCATTTCCCCTTCCATTAGGAGGGAGCCTGTTCGAATAAAAGGAGCCTGTACTCTGAGGCCAGGCCAACCTCCTTTCAAATGGCAGCTCTGTCACCCACTTGCCGTGTGACCTTAGGCAAGTTATATCTGAGCCTCCATTTCCTTGTTCAAACAAAATAAAAGTATCCAGAAAAGGTAAGTCTCTCGGTCTCTCTCCTACCCCCATCTCACTCCAGCTCCTCATCTCCCCAGCCCCAGAATTCAGGCACTACTACTAGGTTCATACCTTACCTTCAGGTAAATTTTAGAAAAGATAGATAGATATCTATAGAGAGAGAGATAAAATACATACACACACATATATATGTATATGCATCTTATACCTGGTAGTATGCTTTTGGCTATAAGTACAAAAAAACCCAAACTACAAATGTATGATTTACTTATCAAGAAGTCTGGAGATAATATTTCATGTGTCCAATTGTTACTTATTTATGTCTAATGGAAATCTCAAATTTAGCATGGCCAAAATTGAACTTTGGATTCCTGACCCCCCAAAACCCATATCTCCCTTACTAAACCCCTAGTTGCTCAAGCCCAAAAGCTCTTAAAATCACTCTCCATTTCTCTCTTTCACTCACTTTTTATATCCAATCCATCATCCAGTCCTGTCTGGCTTTCCTACAAATCTAGAGGCAGATCTCAATGAACTGAATGAAGCAAAAATTCAGGGCCCTTCAGTTGCACAGCCCTTTCAGTGTGTCCATAGGGTCATGTAATTTTGCAACATCTGCAAAGGTAAGGTGTTTTAACTACAATCAGCAAGACCACTGTCTCTCTAACTCCCCCACGTTCCTGCCCTGGGATCAGGTGGCATTGGAGAGCCATGGGCCTTTGGGAGGTATCAGCTAAAGATAAGCCAAATTGGGAATCCATTCCATTTGAGTTGAGTGGATCAGGTCCACAAACTCCTCTATGCACAGTGAAGATATTTCCTGTTGTCCTGGGCGTGGCTTCTAGGATGCGCCTACTGCCCACATACTGAGCCACCCAATATTGGCACACAAAGGTGGAGGGCCAGAGGTCATACTGCTAAGGAGGCTGGAGCAGAGAGATGGAAAGAATCTGGACCCCTGATGACATCATTGCTCCCCTAAATGAACCAACTGTGAAACTCTTCTATGTCCAGACCTCTCATAAGTTTGTCATGTATTTGTAGGTTGGTATTGCTTTGTACTTACAGTCAAAAGCACCTCAGCAAATACAATATATGCTTGTATATGGCTCAAGTTTACCGTATATAAGAGAAGGAGAGATGCAAGACTGGTAATGGGGAATGCCTCTCGAGAGGGGGACAGGAGGCAGTGAGAAGGGGAGGGGAGGAGACTTACTTTTTCAGGCTATTTTTATTCTGTTTCAATTTTGTTTACCTTGGGTCAGCTTTCACTATGTCAGAAGCTGGAAAACAAAACTTCAAAAGTCAGTAGAGTTTTCCATTTCTTTTGAAGACACGGAATGAATAAATTTAATCTGGTAAGCCTGGTCCTTGCCGAAATAGTCTGAGAGAGGCTGTTAGAGTGAAAAAGAAATGTTGACAAATTCAGTTACTAAAAGGTTGGAAGGTGTACTGGGACTCAGTATCATGGAGCTCAAGGGACATTCAGAAGCTTTCCTGCCACCTAGCAGCTCAGCCAGCCCAGCCTGATGTTTCAAAGAATTTCCAGGAAACTGGCACTAGCTGCCCACGCCCCTCCCATCCCCCCCCCCACCTTGAAGTTCTTTTAAATGTCTACTTCAAATACATCAGCCTGACTCCTCTTCAAAAATGGTAGAGAAATGCTGCTGGCAAATGAAGGGACCTCAAAGATGAGGTGGTCTTCTGTTTTACAAGTCAGGAAGCAGGATTTTATTTCAAGGTGACAGAAAGTCAGTTGATGACAGGGTGGGAGTTGCCAGGAATTCCCCCATCTGCCTATGTGAACTTAGTTTAGCCACTTTACACTCCTGGTCTGCCCAGGGTTTCTTATCTCCTCCAAAGGGCCTTCGTGGTTCTCAGGGCCTGGCCCTGCATGTTGTTTCTCACCCGAACATAACTGAGTCCTGTTGGCAAGGACAAAGGGGAATGAAGCAATCAACAGGTCTGCCGCATGGCCCTGGTGGTCTCCCGAGTGGGTGCCTTGGCTGTCCTTTTGTGATCTGAACCAAAGAACAGCTTGGACTCACCAGGCTGCCAAGAAGCCCAGAGCCCTCAGGATTTATGGCCTAGACCATGGACTGCGCACTGGACACCAACTGTCTTTGCCTGTCCCCTATGTTTGCTCACAGCAACCAGTATTTCCTTGGGGAACTTCCCCTACGCTGCGTCCAGTCCTGGTAGTTCAATTCTCTACCCCAACAGGCATGTGACCAGGCCTGGACAATCAAAGCACTGCCTTCCATGAGTAACATGGTTGGTTCAGAGACGGACCATGACTTAAGTTAGTCCAATCAGAGTGAATGCTGGAACTTCAGCAGAGTTTCCAGGAAATGATCCTCTCTTTCCCATCAGACTTGTACCTGGCAGGATACAGGCCTAGCTACTGGTTACCATCTTGTCAAGTTGAGACTGAGAATAAAGCCAAATCATTGGAGAGCAAAGCCAAAAGATGGCAAGAGACTATCTGGCAACCTCATTTGAGCTCATGGGTCCAGCCAGGCCTAAAGCCAGAGTTTTTCAGTTACTTAAGCCAATCAGTTGCCTTGTTTGTATGAGTCAGTTTCAAATGTGTTTTCTGTTATTTACAAATAAAAGAATCCCAAGTGTCCCAACCTTTGGAGAAGTATTTTTGAAAGGGAAATTCCCAAAGATTGTGCCCAGTCACCTGGGCTGGGGCCTAAGACCCCACTTTAGAACAAGTTCCTTCAGGTCCCCCAAGGTAGGTGGTTGTACAACTGCAATCTGAGACTCTGTGACTTGGGGAGAGGGTGGCCTGTTTAACTTGGCCTGGGGGGAAAAGAAACCTGGACCTTTCAATCACAAAGAGTAGGGGAAATACCTTTCATTCTTTCCCAATGACTCTGGAGTTGAGGAAATGAAAAGCAGTTGATTTCTCAATCAGGTTCTGCCCCAAGTTAAACTTTGGTAACTCTCCTTGCTCCACAGAGTTGCTAAAACCATGCGAACACTCAGGAAGAGCAATTTTGCAGTCAAACCCAGAGATTGCAAACCCGGCCACCTTTAGGGGCCAGGTAGGGTGGGCAAACCCATGAAGCAATAAGGGGTAGTCCAGCTTGTGGCAAACAGAAGAGCTCATCATGTCCCAGGCAAATAAATGACATTTAAAATCACTTATGCACAGCACTGGAACCAGGGATGCACATCAAGCCATCAGGATCTGATTTCTCTTTTTCATCTCAGCACTGCTATCCTCTGAGGTGGCTTCATTCTTAGAGAATGTGGGCCCCCAAGCCAATGTCCTAACAGTTTACAAGCCATCACAGAGAGAGAAAGCTTATTATCTTTCTCAATTGTTCCAGCACAAATCTCAGAAGAAGCTGTCATTGGCCTGCCTTGAGGTCATATGGCAATCTGTGAACCAATCACTGTAGCTAAAGCAGTATGGTGATGTGGTTGGTCAGGCCTGAGTCTGTGTGCCCATTCCTGGAGTTGGCAGGCAGGGTCAGTCCCACTTTAACCATACACACCAAGACCTGAGAATGGGGAGGACAGTTTCATCCCTTAGTGTGGACTCCCCCAGGAGCCTACCCCAAGATAAAGATTTGAGATACGAGTAGATTGGGAGATAATCCCCAGCAGCACCATTAGGGGACTGAGGGAATGAGACAGGGAAGGGAAGGCAGTCAGTAGAGGATATATTACTGAGCAAGTTACCACTGTGGGCAGTTGGAGCTTAATCCCATCAGGGAACTCAGAGCCAGTACAGAGCACATACCTCAGAGTTATCCTGTTTTAGGGTTGGGGGCACTGAGAGGGGTTTATCTACCAACTCCTGTGAGTCATTGTCTGAGAGCTGCTTCCAGGGTTAATCTCCCAGATCTTTCAGTATGCAAGAGCAAAGTGGTCCCTAGTGACCTCAGACAAAGAAATGAGATGGAGCCAGTGTGAGCCGAAGGACAGGACAATGGCCAGAGCACTGATAGCATTTGCTATCTTCTCCAAAGAAAAATTGGGGTGCCGTCATCCAAAGAAGGCACTGGTGTTAGGCAGACCAAACAGATATTGATCTAAGGAACTGACTGATAGGCATGTCATCTCTGAGTCTATCAAACAAGCAATGGCAGGGTAGCATACAGAGACCTGAGATGGAATTTTGTGTGGACATTTCCAGCTTTGTAACTGTGGGTAGTCCCTTGCCTCTCCAAGATTTGGTTTCCTTATAAAGAATGATGAGGATGTATGATCATAAAATGGAGATTATAATTTTTATCTGCCATAGATACTGTGAGGATTAAATGGGCAAAGGTGTCAAGTATCTGGTATACAACTGGAGCTCAGTAAATAGCAGCTCATTGTATCAGACACTCCCATGACACCAATCCATATTTCTTTTACATGAGTAATAGAAACCTCAAGTTTAGGTGGGCACATGGACACCTGGAATAAAGACTATGTTTCCCAGCTTCCCTTGACCCTAGGTGTGACCATGTGACTACAGTCTAGCCAATAGGATGTAAGATAATGTGTCCAACTTGCAGAATTTGTACTTAGCGTTGGTAGTGAGTCTTCTGACTGCTTGCAGGAATGTGAACATGATGGCAGGAGAGCTAAGGCAGACGTTTTAGGCCACAGCGTGAGCACTTCATTCGGAGAATGATGAGAGAGGAGGGTAAAAAGTCCCGTAGTGGTTTAAATAGTAACAGTGCTTCCACCATTGCCATTTGGTTCAGGGTATATACACAATGGGAGACATGAATCTGATAGCTCCTCAGTTGCTCTCACTTCATCTGATCTTATGGTGTGAGCCACATATTTTTATTCAATATTGCCCTAATACAAGCCATTCTCCATCCAGAGCTCAACTAATTTTGATGTGTTCCAGTGCTGGCAGTGGGAGTGAGAAGCTTAGCCGTGTTCAGCCATATGAAGAGCCACTATGCATACAAACCCTACTTTGTCATGATTTCGGATTTTTTATGGACCATGATTTTCACTTTATGTACATAAGATGGTATATGGATTAAGATACAGGCTTGGCTCCAGTATTAAAGACCCAAATCAGCTATAAAGTATTAAAGGCCCAAAATAACTGTAACTTTAAAAAGGAGTTTATTTCTCTTTTGCATAATGATGTAAGTTAAACAATCCAGGGCTAAGATGGCTCCGCTGTGCCAAGGACTCAGGCTCTCCTGCAGCTGGTCTTGTTGCTCTGCTGCATTTAACACATGACACATGGCTTCCAGCTTTGGACTCAGGATGGCTGGTCCAGTTCCCACCAACATATGCACTTTCCAGCCTGCAGGAATAGGAAAGGCATGCCCTGTTGCTTTAAGGAAATGGTGTGGAAACCGCTTATCATTTTTGTTCACATCCCATTAGCCAGGACACAATTTAGTGGCTATACCTATCTGCAAGGAGTACTGGGGAATGTGGTCTTTGGCTGTCCAGCTAAATTTAGGGATTCTGCTATTAAAAGAAGGAGATGGGTTAAGGCTTTGTCTTTATTTCCCAGAAGGAGAGCCTTTCTAATGGACTTCAGCTTATATCTTGTTGGCCTAAACTGTGCCTCATGGCTTCCACTGGCCAGAAGGTAGCTAGGAAAATTAAATATTTAGCTTCCTGACCTCTCTAGTAGAGGAAGGCAAGGGGAAAAGAGACTGGAAATGGGCAGCTTGAGCAGGGTGACCAGCCCCCCAGTTTTCTTGGCATTAAGGGAGGCCTGGGGACACAGGACTTTTAATACTAAAGCCAACTGCAGGATCTTCCACCATCCCAGTGTGACTTGAGACCCTAACTCCAGTTCAAGGAGTATATCCTCTGTATGGCCTCCTCCTTCTTACAACCTCCTCTTTCCCTTCACCACTTACTCTTTGGCTAAAAGATGGCCAGGCCTTCTGCCCTGTGTCTGCTCAGACTCTGTCCTCATTGGGCCTTCTTGGCCCTCACTGCACCCTGCCTCCTGGGAACCCCAGTGGACCTCTGCCCAACTCCCAGAATCCCCTATGCCCCTCCCATGTTGTCTTTTGACCATCTCACCCCCTCAGAGTCCAGGGCTTGCAGGGCTAGAAATGAAGGACCAGAGGAGAGAAGGCACTTGCTGGTCTCTCAGAAACAAAGTCAGGACTCTGACTTGCAGCCCAGGTTTCTTCTTTTGCACCCTTCAAAATCCTTAGTGTCTGTCATTCAGCTAACTGGAAATCTCTCCACAGCTGAGAGGAGCTCCCTCTAAGATGCCCTTGGAGTCAGCAGAAGGCAGAAGGCATGGCCTACTGTGGGGTCTCAAGAAACCACTGCAAAGTAGCTCTAGGGTCCCCCTCTGCCTCCCAAATGATCTCAGGGTCTACTTGTCCTGTCCAAAAATGAATTAATCAGACTTCCGGGAAGATGGCGGTGTGAGCAGGGCGGCAGAAATCTCCTCCCAACACTATATTTATCTACGAAAACACCGAAAATACATCTATTCCTAAAAGAGAGAGGAGAATACACAGGAAAGCGCACAGCGTGCAGCTACACCCGAGAGCACTCGGCACCCCAAGAGGCGGGTGAGATATGGAGCCGCGACCCGGCGGGACCCGAGCCCTCCCCCACCCCAGCGCACCGGCGGGAGGAGAGGATTCAGAGCCGGGAGGGAGTGGAAGTGCACCCCGCGAAGTAGCCAGCCCCGGTGATCTGCGCGGGGAGCGCTGACCCACATTGCGCAGTGCAGCGGAGATTGGAGAGACAGAGGGGCAGGATCTGAGCGGGGAACGCGCCAGGGGGCTTGCAGCCGGCTCCGGGAAGGAAAAAAAAAGTGCGCGCTTTCTTCAGCGGTCTTAAAGAGACAGGAGCCCAGCGGAGGAGCCGGATCGCCCCAGCACACTCAGCCCAGCAGGCTGGGAGTCCTGGGGAGTTTCAGACGCCTTAGCTGGCGACTGAGGAAGCGTAGCCATACTTAACACTTCTCACTGAGATCAGCAGCCTCCTATTCGTTCCCACCCCTGCCAGAGCGATAAAGGCCCTGCGGAGCGGCACAGTCACAGCTGTTGAATAGTGGGGCAATAGCGCCACCTAGAGCATTCCCACAGAATCTACGTACGGTGGGCATTTTTTTGTTTTTTTTGTTTTGTTTTGTTTTTTGTTTTGTTTTTGTTTTTTCTTTTCTTTCTTTTTTTTCTTTTTTCTCTTTCTTTTTTTTTTTTTTTCTCTTTTTAAAGTCTTAAAGAGCCCAGCTGACATACGTGGCAACTATCAGTGACCAAATTATACAGTCATGAAAAGACAGAGGAATATGGTTCAGACCAAAATCAACCAGACAACCCCAGAGAGGGAGTCTGAAGGGATGGAAATGCACAGCCTCCCTGAAAAAGAATTTAGAATAAAAGTCATAACCATGCTGATGGACCTACAGAGAAATGTGCAAGAGCTGAGGGAGGAAGTGAGGGAACTGGGGAAAGACAATACAAAAATCAGACAAGCGATTGACGGGCTTAACAGCAGAATGGATGAGATGCGAGAGACTGTTTATGGAATAGAAAACAGAGAACAGGAGTACAGAGCAGCTGAGGAAGAGAGAGATAAAAGGATTTCTAGGAATGAAAGAATATTAAGAGAACTGTGTGACCAATCCAAAACGAACAATATTCGCATTATAGGAGTACCAGAGGAAAAAAAAAAAAAAAAAGGGATAGAAAGTGTCTTTGAAGAAATAATTGCTGAAAACTTCCCCTCGCTGGGGAAGGAAGTAGTCTCTCAGTCCACCG
>JAVSCE010015258.1:0-101887 GCA_032199065.1 Smutsia gigantea
TGTAATTTACTTATACTTGGTAGATTTTAGTTAGTACAATAAACACAAATCTCAAGTGTACAGCTTGGTGAATTTTACATATGTAATGCCTATGTAACTATGATGAAGAGCAAGATTTAGAATATTCTAGTACCCTGGAGTCTCCCTTTTTCTTCCTTCCAATCAATACCTCCAAAAAGATAATCACTACTTTAATATATTGTTGTTAATTATATCACATTTCATTGGCTCAATGATATTTTGGCGACTTATCCATATTGTTGTGTTTATCCCTTATACATTCTTGTTCAATATTATGTTGTATGTCATGCTATTAATATACTCTACTTATTTATTAATTCTGCTCTTGATAGGCATTTGGTTTGTTTCTGGTTAGGGCCTACTGTGAATTAAACTGCTGTCAACATTTCTATATCTGTCATTTAATGGACTCAACCTTCATTTCTGTTTGGATAAGACCATAGTGGAGTTATTGGATGATGTTACATAAACGTTGAGCTGTACCACATAATACCAGACATTTTCCCCACAGTTTTTATGCCAACTTACATGCAAGTTGTTGCACACCCTTGCCAGCCTTGGTATTGTCTGTCCTTTTTTAATTTTAGCCATTACAGTGAGTAGTTTTCCATTGTAGTTTCATTTCTCTTTCTCTGAGTTTTCTGTATCACATTTTATATGCTTATTAGATATTGGATATCATATATAACTGTCTGCCATTATTTTTTAGGGTGGGGAGGGAGAGCTATCTATCCCTCTTTATTCATTGATTTGTTAGAATTCTTTATATGTTTTGGATTCCAGTTGTTTACCCAATATATGTAAAGCAAATATCTTCCCATACACTTATATTTTGGAAATAAAATTACATTGAGCAGAAAATGTAAACTTTTAGAAAGATAAATTTATAAAATTTTGTATTTCACTTTGAACTTAATATTTATGCCTATAAAAATTCATGAAGATATTCTGCCATGTTAGTTCTGTAGTCCCTTTGAAATTAACTTTTGCATGTGCTTTATAAAATCACTCCAAATCAACCCAGAGCTGCAGAAAAAACTCCCGGTGTCAGCTTTGTCACAGTGAGTTATCTGTATGGAGCAATTAAGGGTTTTTTCCCTTTTTCAACTTTTCTATTCTTACAGAACACATAGTGTTAATTTGTTACCTCATTATAAGTTTGGACATTAAACTGTGTAAATATAGTATTTTTTCATTTTATCTTCATGTCTTATTATTTTTCTGGTATTTAGTACTTCTGTAGAAATTTTATCTATAATTTTTCCAGATTTATTAAATGTAGTTGGACATATAACATTGTATACGTTTCAGATATTTAACAATTATTTGATATGTTTATATATTATGAAATGAAATGCTTACCATTAAGGTGAGTTGAAACATACTTTCCCTCCCATAGTTACCCTGTGTGTGTGTCTTTGTGTGATTGTGTGTATGGTGCGAACATTTAAGATACAATCTCAATAACTATAAAGTATACCCTAACGTATTAAAAGTAGTCATCATATTGTGCATTTGATCCCAAAACTTCGCCATCTTATAACTGAAATTTTGCAGCCTGTGAGCAATATCTCCCAGTCCCCACCCCTCAGCCCTGGTGACCTGTCTTGTTTGGAGTTTGCCTTCTTGAGGTTCCACATATAAGTGAGATCATGCAGTATTGTTCTTGCTCTGACTTTCCTTTGACATAATGCCCACAAAGTCAACAAATATGACAAAAGGCAGGGTTTCCTTCTTTATTGTGACTTATTAAATTATATATATACATCCCACATTTTTTATCCAGTAACCATGGACAGAAACTTAAATTTCCAGGAGTTTGCTGTAGTGAATAATACTGCAGTAAACATGTGTGCAGATATCTCTATGAAGTCCTGATTTAAATTTCCATAAGCTATATTGCTGGATCAGATGGCAATTCTATTTTTAAATATTTGAGGAAATCCCATAGTTTGCCATACCGTATGTATCAATTTACATTATCACCAACAGTATACACATTTTATAACCCTCTTTTCTCCACACCCTCACCAACACTTGTTATTTTTTTCCTTTTTGATGATAGCCATTCTAACAAATGTGAGATGATGTCTCATTGTGGTTTTGATTTTCATGTCCCTAATGATTTACTTTCAGCTCTGGAGAAAATGTCTATTCAGGTTCATTGTTATTTTTTTAATTGGGTTTGTATTTTTGCTATTGAATTATAAGAGTTGCATATGTATTTTGAATATCAACCTCTCATCCAATATGTGCTCTGAAAATGCTTTTCTTCTTGGTTGATTGCCTTTCCATTTTTTTTTTTATTATTTATTTTGCTGTGCGGAAGTTTTTTGTTTTGATGCAGAACTTGATGACTTGCTTTTGTTGCTTATGCTTTTGGTGACATATCCAAAATAAACCATTACCAACAATAATGATAAGTTGCTTTTTCTCTATATTGTCTTCTGGGTTTTCTATGGCTTCAGATACTATATTCAGGTATTTAATACATTTCCAGTTAACTTCCATAAGTGGTGTAAGGTAGAGTCCAGTTTTATTCAGTTGTGTGTGAATATCCAGTATTCAAAGTACCACTTATTGAAGATACTATATTTTTCTTATTAAGTAATCTTGGCTCCTGTGTCAACTATTACTTGAGCATATATGCATTCACCTATTTCTGGGCTTTTGGTTATGTTCCACTCACCTGTGCATTTATTTTAATGTTAGTACCATTGTTTTGGTTATTAATATAGTTTAAAATCAGGGAGTGTGATGTCTCCACCATGTGCTTCTTTCTCAAGATCACTTTAGATGTTTAGGGTAATCTGTGATTCCACATAAATTTTAGGATACTCTAATTCTGTAAAAACTACCATTAGAATTTTGATAAGGTTTGCATTAAATATGCAGATTAACATTTTAACATCATTACCTCTTCTGAAGCATGAATTTGGGAATTCTTTTAATTTGTGTCTTTTTCAACTTCTTTCATCAGTATCTTATGGCTTTTCATCATATAGACTCTTGTTAACTTTATTAATATATATTTTATTATTTTTATTGAAGTATAATTGGCATAAAACATTATTACTTTCAGGTGTACAAGATAACAAGTTTGTGTATATTGTGAAATGAGCACCACAATAAGTCTAGTTACACTGTTACATTAATACAGAGTACATTTTTTCCCTTGTGATGTGAATGTTGAAGATTTATTTTTTAGCCTCTTTCAGGTCTGTAATACAATACTATTGACTAGTCACTAACCTGTTTATTACTCACCATGACTTTATGACAGGAAACTTGTACTTCTTTTTTTTTATTGAAGCATAGTAAATGAACAATATTATACTGGTTTCAACTATACAACACAGTGATTCAACCATTACATACATTAGTAAATCCTCACCCCAACTACTGTACTTACTGTCAATATCAAAATATATTGTAGAATTATTGACTATATTCTGTACACCGTACTCTCACCACCACGACTAATTTATATTTTGATTGAGATTTTGTCTTTTTATCCCCTTTACCCACCCCACCCAGTGACACCAACCCCTCACCCATGGAAACCACCAGGCACTTCTCAGTGTCTATGAGTCTACTGCTGTTTTGTTCATTTTGTTTTCTTTTGCTTTTAGATTTCACTTATAAGTAAAACATTGTATTTGGGTTTCTCCACCTGGTTTATTTCACTTAGCATAGTGCCCTCTAGGTCTATCCCTATTGTCACAAATGGCATAATTCCTTTCTTTGGGTGAATAATATTCCCTGTGTATACATACCACCTCTTCTTTTTCTATTCATCTATTGGCAGACACTTTGGTTGCTTCCATATCTTGGTTATTGTAAAATAATGTGGCAATAAACATAGGGGGTACATGTATCTTTTTTAATTAGAGATTTTGTTTTCTTTGTGTAAATTTTTAGAATGGAGTTTATTGGTTGTATGGTATTTCTATTTTTTTCTAATATTTGGGAATGAGAAGAGGGAGGTGGGGGCCAGTGAGAGCATGAGAGGAGAAAATTCTTACAAGAGTTTCTGTGTTTAATCTTCATTTGAAACTACCAAGTCCTAGAGAATGACCAAAATAAGAATAATTGAGATAATTCCAGGGAAACTTATGGGCTCAATAGTGGGATTAAATGACCATAGTTGTCCCATATGGACTTGGAGAGGAACTAATTCCCCGAGCAGGGCAGAATGTTCTCAGAGGAGATGGTCTGGGAAAGCACACAGGGCGGGAGCACAGTGTCACTGTGCAGAGTCTGACGGGGAGCAAAACAATTGCTCATGACACAGAATCTCTGCACACAAATCAGTCATGCACTTTTTTGAAATTATTGTTCTAAGTAACATATTTGCATTAACATAATATATAAGCATTGGTCTATCTGCTTAAATAACTTTTACTGTAAAATATATCTTCTATTTAACAATGAATTGTTCTTAATTATTTTTAACTTGATGGTGATATAAACTTAAAATTATTTATTTTAAAGTATTCCATTTAACATGTTTTCAAACAAAAATTGATGAATAATTATCAACTTAAATGACATATATTTGTGATTTAATTCACAGGCCAGTATATTTCTTACTCTTCAGAAGAAACCATTATATGACCATTATTTATTTATTTATTTATTAAAGTATAGTTGGTATACAATATTATATACATTTCAAGTGTAAAACATAGTAATTCGAAAGTTACTCATACTATTAAATCCTAATGCCAACTAGTGCAGTTACTCCCTATCAATATAAAGATTGTTACAGAATCATTGACTATATTCTTCATTTTGTCCTATCTTCATTTATATTACATGTACATTTCTAATGTGAACACCAGCGAAGATACAAATGATATAGAAGACATCACATCTGCACCGAAAGTATTTGCAATTCATAATTCAAATATTAAAACGAGAAAGAGAAACAATGTAATAGGAATTTATAACAAACATTTCTACTGAATTCTATGAATGTTAATGTCACATAGTAAAACGTCACACTTCAGTCACTTAGAATTCCCAGAAGTCAAAGTGGATTTAAAATGTTAGGAGACAGGTAACTTAAAGATCATGGATAGCTATTGATCTGTCAAATTCACACTATTCATTAGATTTTTAAATTAAAATATTGGGTTTTAATATGTGACAAAAAGCTTTTCCAATACCTTTTCAAGGCCCTTAAAATATCCTTGTCTCTTGAGCTATGAATAAATTGGTTCAGCACAGGAGCAATGTTTGAAAAAACACTGGTACAGTGTGTTCCCGAGCAGGCCTATGAGAAACCAGGAGTCATGTAGGTGGGATGACATGGCCATAAACCAGGCTTACTACTTGCGGTGGTGGGAGCATGTGCCCAGGCTCTGTTCCTCCCCGTGGGGGAATTCAGGTGAGTAAGATGATGGGTAGGAGGTAAAGATGACTCCAAAAGGAATAAAGAGCAGCACAGTGCCTAACACAAGCACTGCAAACCTACAGGAAGAGGTATCCTCACAGGAGAACTTCAGAATGGCTATAACTTCACAGAAGTAACGTTCTGTCTCCTTGTAACTACATGTAGATAACTGCATAGTATATTCAGTCTGTTCTAGAGAATGTATAACACCCCATCATTTGGCAGACCCTCTTGTTCATGATGACTGGGTACCTCAGTGGGTGACAGATGGCCACATAGTGATCACAGGCCATTAGAGTCCATGGAAGTCAGGAGAATGCACTCTGCTTCTCCCAGCATAAGGAAGAGAAATATCAGGTACCACAGGCTATATTTCTGATATTTTTATTCCCTGAGTAAAAGTCAATGGCCATGTTGGGGACACAGTTGGAGATGAACAACAAGTTGATGAGGACAGGCGGCTGAGAAGGAAGTGTGTGAACATGCAGACATGGGAATCCACCAACATATGGAGAATCAGACTGAGCTCCCTGTGACAGCAACAGCACAGATCAGCATGATCACACCGATTAAGATGTCATAATGTTTCCCATCAGGGAGAGTCCCAGAAGAATAAAGTCCATCCTTGATGTCTCATTCCTTCCCTTCATGAATTAAAATCAACTGTTTGACCTGAAGTCAAATAGGTTAGAAAAGCAATAAAGAATTATAATACTATGTGTTAAAATTTTGTTTATAAAGCTTCAAAATTGCTGTATTAAACCATCATTCCAGTGAACATTAAGGTGTCCTCCAAGCTAATGATGCAAACTATACTGCATCTGTTGCATTCACATCTTTACAACAGGATGGAAACTATAGAGAATATAGTATAAATAATACTTTATAGTCACCTCTGTAAAATATTAACTTGATTTATTATATGTGTAACTAACATCTTCATGTACTCAAAATGAGTGTTCTTAATCCATTCTTGATTGTATTTTGAAACAGATGAAGTTTATTTTTTAAAATTTATTTCTTTTGTCTCTTGGACACAAAGATGCAATGCTTCTTCAGTCTCCTTTGAAGTTAGTTGTGGCCGTTTGTGTAATGCTGCAGAAAGCAATGTGAGGGGAAGTCCCTTTTCTGAGTCAGGCTACTTGGCAAATGTACATAGAAACCTATCACCACATGTTGAAATCAGGTCACTGGCAAGGAAAGACCCCAAATTAGATAATTTCTTAATTAATTAAATATTAATAAAATATTCTTAACAGACATTAAACAACTAAATGTATATTTTAAATAGCAGATAGAGTATACTCATATTATATCTAGAAAAACATGTTACCCTGAAAATGTGTATGTGTGCGCATGCATGTTTAGGTTAAAACTAAAAAAGTTAGTTCCTTCTTCAGTTCCTTTCAATGACATCATATCTCAGTTTATCTCAAATTTATAATGATTGAAGCTTACTTTATTTTGTCTCCACTATTAATCATTAATTTGCCTCCCACATTCTGGATTTTGCTTGCATACTCAGATATGAAATACCTGGCAGATCTTCTTTATAATAACTGGCCTAAAATATTTAACCATACTTGACAATGCCTTTCATCTCTTCCTGAGCTGTGTGTGCTTCTCAAAACCACATGCGTTAATTTGCATTTCTTGTGATTAGCAATGCACAGCATTTTTTCATTTAACTGTTGAACATCTGTATGTCTTTATTTTTAAAAATGCCTATTTGAGACTTTTGCCCACTTTTTAATTGGGTCACATTTCTTTGGTGGTTGTTGATCATATGAGTTCTTTATATATTTTCGATGTTAACTCCCTACGGGCTGTATCATCTATAAGTATATTCTCCCGTATTGTAGGTTAGCTTTTTGATTTGTTGATGCTTTCCTTTGCTGTATTAAAGACTTTTAGTTCAATGTAGTCCCACTAGATTACTTTTGCTTTTGTTTGTGTTGCTGAGGGAAACATGCCAGAGAAAATTACCATGCTTATGTTTAAGAGATTTTTGCATGTTTCCCTCTCTGAGGTTTACAGTTTCATCTCATAAATTTAGGTTTTTAATCCATTTTCAGTTTTCTTCTGTGCATGGAGTTAGACAGTAGTCCAGCTTAATTGTATTGCATATACTGTTAAATTTTCCCAACACCATAAATTGAAGAGACATGTCTTTTCCCCATTGTATATTCTTGCCTTCTTTGTCATATATAAATTGACCATGAATATTTTCTTTATACATATACAAAATTAATTACAATTATGGTATAGTGATTATATTTTGAAGTGAGATTTATGCTTTCTTTAATAATGACAAATCAGTCTAATTTATTTCTCATTTTTGAGTTTGAATTAACCTAATTTGGCTTCACACCTTTATATTCAGGCACCAGGAATTGGTGTTTTACTGTTAAAAATTTATATAAATGGTAATTACTGTACATGAAGCATAGGCAGGCTATAATGAACTGGTTTGGGGTACAGTGCATGGAAAGGACACTTCACAACTTGGAGACTCATTTCTGGGCCACCTGCTATCATGGCAACGACACAGCTTTTTCACTGAGTTTGCTAACAAAGGGTCCTTTCTGATCCTTGAGCATTTCCCTCAATTCCTCCAACAGATTAACTATCCAATTAACCACACGTTCGAAGGGGGGAATATAAAGTTTTAAGTCTTGTTAATTTGGAAGCCATGTAACAAGGCTGCATGGATTATCAATTTAGCCAAAGTCATTAGAAGTTTTCTGCTACAATCCCAGAAGCCTGATTTAATGAGCCCCTAAATGCCACACTTCCAATTAAGGTCGTAACCTTCTACGCTTGGAGTACATTGTTATCTGTGATTTCTGTCTTGCTGTCTGTTAGTGACCATCCCATCCCCACTGTAGGAGAAAAAAGTGAATCAAATATTTTTAGTATTTATCTGAACTTCCAGGCAGTTGGAAGTCCATTTAACTTGTATTACTGATTCTATTAAACATATATTTAGTAACAGAAGATTCCACAGTCTCTCTCAACACATTTTAGAATGTGAACAGAACTATACATATGTAAGAGATTTATTAACAGGTCCAACATATCCAATAGTGATTAGGAAGGATTAAGTGGCTACCTCCCAAATCAAAAAGATCGATGCTCTTATTTCTAGTCTCTCTTGCTTCTTTGAAAAAATTTTACTGAAGTATATTTGATATACAGTATTATATTGGTTTCAAGTATACAACACAGTGATTGACAGTTATATGCATTATTGAATGTTCACCCACTTAGTGTAGTTACTATCTGTGAACATAGGAAGATGTTACAAAGTCATTGACTATATTCTCAATGCTGCATTTCGATCCCCATGACCAATTAATATTATGACTGAGATTTTTGTGCCTCTTTATCCCCTTCACATACCGTACACACCCACCCCAGCCCCTCCCCAATAGTAACTGCCAGTCATTTCTCAGTGTCTATGAGTGTACTATTTTGTTCATTTTGTTTTGTTTTTATATTCCACAAATAAGTGAAATAATATGGTATTTGTCTTTCTCCACCTGGCTTATTTCACTTAGCATAATAACCTCTAGGTCCCTCCATATTGTTGCAAATGGCAGGATGTTTTATGGCCAAATAATATTCCATTGTGTGTATATATATATACTACATCATTTTTATCCTTCCATCTATTGATGGACTCTTTGGTTGCTTACATATCTTGCTAAGCCACTAGAGCTAATTTATTTTTAATGCTTAAATTATCCCATATTTGTCTAGTGGATTCCCTTCAAGTTGACTGCTGTTTCCTTTTGACCTGCTTTCATACAGTCTGATACATTTTTACTCTCTAAAAAAGAGGTTTTATGGTTATTATGAGCATTTGTTTATCAATTATAGTTGGTGTACCTGGAAATTTCATGTAAATACTACACTGGGGAACTCTGGTGCCCACTGGTACTGTTGACATGTCTTCAATGCTTCTGCAACAGAGAGTTAGAAGATACATATTATCTAGAAAGAGAAAAATAAATCATGTTTTTTTCATATTTCTAATTCAAATGGGAATTATATAATTATGCACAAAGTATTTCATTCTATATTTAGTATATTTTACCCTTCTCTGAAAATTGTAGTTCTTAATAATATTAGCATAAATATTTATTGCTTTTCCTTACAGTATGAGTCTCAAAATAATATCAACAGTGCTAGTGAAAATAAGGCTATTTAACATAGTTGATATTTCTTAATGATTATTCTGCCCTTAGAATATATTACACTAGTCTGTGTTTAACGATACTGAATTTGTAATATTTACTCTGTGATTATGCCATCAACTTTTCCATCTTAGATAAAATATCAAATGAAGGTCAAAAAGTACAGCAGTAATATCCAGGTATTATCCCATAAATGAGAGAATATTGAATAGCTTTGCTATATTTCATTATTCTGATGCTTTTCATTTATCTTTATTTATTTGATCTGTCCCAAATTGCCAACCTTTGGCCTTTGAGGCCTCTCTATTATGTGTTTGTCTTTTATTGCATATATTCCTATTCTTTCCTTATGATTCCCATTCTTTCTTACTTCTTTTGAGATGTTTGCTTTTTTTCAATTATTGACATATTTATCTCAGCACTTACAGTTTTTTAAAAGTATAGTATGCAAATAAAATGCTTTATATTTTCTTCTAGAAATCCCTATCTGTATCACATACATTTGTTAAAAAAATACATTTTTTATTGAAACAAGCCATGCACAAAAATGCACACTTTGATTACTTTTCATAAAGAAACACATTTACTCAATAAATAATGTACACCTGCCCTTTCAAAGCACAATGTATATTTTCTAATTGTCCAAAACTACCCTTCTCCCTAAAATAGGTGTTTTCATAACTTCCAAAACCAAGAATCATTTTGCTTGTTTTCAAGTTTACATTAATAGAGTGATACCCTATGCATCCCTTTTTCTGTACTCTTCAATTAAAGACTATGTTTTTGGGACTCACCCATATTCTGAGTGTGGCATAAGGTGATAAGACACAAGTTTAATTACACCAACATAGGCAAATCTTATCCATTAGGTAGGATGCATGCAAGAGAGTGGTCCTGTGATATGACAGTGGCATAAATGGGATCTCGTCCTGGTCTAGTATACCAGACCTTCACCCCCCTCCCTGTGGGAGTTACAGATGGGTCGATATATAGGGGTACAGGAGGTACATGCACTGGCCATAAAGATAAAACAAGCCTTCACTGTAAGATGTTCTTACCTCCCAGATGTTTTGGGTACAATACCATAATCTTTGGGGACCAGTCTGCTGTTACCCAAGAATACACATGAGGCCAGCTTCCAGGCCTTTCCCCCAAGGTGCCAGAAAGGCCAGCCATCTCTGGTACATGTGTCAAAATGTCCAGGGCCACGTCCATTCAACAGAGTCTCCAGGGTTTAACACAGTAGGGGCTGGCAGCAGGATGTTGCTCTGCTGGCCATATCCTGGCTTCAATAACTCCTTTTTGGTTTGCACATACAGGTGTATAGGAGAGGCAGCAATGGTGTTAGCATCTCCACAGGGCTCAAGGCTCCTTTTCAGGGCTTCTCATTCAAATGCCACAGCACTGACCTCCCAAGAACTGACCATCCCTGTAGACTATTAGTGTCCAACTTCAGGCTAGATTTCAATTAACCATTGTATCTATCATGCTTCCCACAGTAGGGTTATGCGGTACATAAAACTTCTACTTTATTCCTAACTGCTGCACTCGTTCTTGTAACCTATGTCCAGGGACGTGGGCGCCTTGATCACTCTCAATCACCTGTGGCCGGGCATAGGCTGCAGAGATGCTCTAGGCCCCTCTTGGTGGTTTGCTGATCTGCACGACGTTCAGGTAAAGCAACCAGTAGGCCAGTAGCTGTGCCCACACAAGTCATGACATATTGGTATCCTTCTGATATGGGCAGAGGGCCAATACAGTCTTTCTGCCACCTGAGGAGGCGTATTGGCCCCCTTACTACTGTCCCATGTTGCTGTGGGACTCGGTGTAAGTCCCTCTTAGAGCACACGAGGCACCCCTGCCGGGCTCAGCTGACTTCTTCAAAGGTCAATGGCAGCCCCACTGACAGGCTACAGCCCACATTGTTTTTTGCCCCGCATGCAACAAACTCTGGTGCAGCCATTGGGCCACATCAGAGGCAGGCTTTCCTTGTAGCAGCGCACCTGGGCCAGTGTGTCTGCTTCATCATTCCCTGGGGATGCCAAAGGCAAATGGCCCATCACGTGATGTACAGTAACAGGCTTAGTCTGAGCAGAGGCCCATAGGTCTTGCTGCAACTCTTGTCCACAAAGGGGCTGGTGACCAACCAAACAGGTCGGTAGCCACAGGGTCAAGCCCCAATAGACAGCCCAGCTCCCAATGCAGACAACTATGGAGGAAGGCTCCTGGATGATCATGAGCCATACTGCCCAGGGAAGCCAGTCTACCCATTTCAAAACCTGACATAACAATGTTTTCCACCGCCATATCCCAGAGACACAGTCATGTAGGCAGAGGTTCCCATGGCTTCTGCCAAAACCAGATGCTCATGTCCACCTGCTCATCCTGGGTATAGGTGAGGAACATGGAGTGCTCCACGACCTAGGGAGGGGGCAGCTTCTCCCTTTGAGGTTCCCACTTTTGTTGCATTTTTATTTTCTTACAACCAGGTGAGCCTTTAATATGGGAGAGGCAGGTGCCTTGGGTGATGACCTTGGCAAAAGTTTGGCCCTCAGCCCCACTCTCTCATCCTCCCCCAATATCTCCCCTACTATCTTGGGGTGAAGGCCCTGCTCTTTCCTCCCCCTCCCCCATGGCCTCCTGCAAGCAGAATTTCCTGATGTCTCCTCCCTTGCTGCTAATGTACCTTCCATGAGCATGACCCATCTTCTCAATAACTGTCTCTCTTTCTGAAGGGCATCCCATAGGTCATTGTCCAGCTCCTCCAAGCAATGCTGATGTGTGTCTCTCTCCTCAATAACCCTTTCAACTATCTAAAGAAATGAACATCCTACAATCCTGGCTGCTATACAGCCACTCAGGGCCTCTGAACAGTCTTCTATCTCACACAGGAATAATTCCACAGCTTCTGGTGTCTCCATCCTTCCCCAATTCTGGAGAAGGTGCCACTCATCTAGGAGGTACTTCACCCTAGACCAATTTTCCCACTAGGGGCTCCCCTAGCAGAAGCCCCATGGATAGGGGGTTCCCAGGTGAAGCTGCACCCTCCACCACTGCAGAGGTAAGGGTGAGTCATCATCCCCACTGCAGCCACCACTGTGGCCTCCCCACCACCCACAGGAGCATCTGTTGCACCCATGAAGACAGACTTCTGGTGCAGAGATCTTGCCTACTGTCCCAGATGTAACTCCAGAGGGAAAATATTTTTTCCAGTCTGGAGAAAGTTATCTTTGAAACTGAAAATAGTCAAAGGGGGAAATAAAATTGGAGAAACCTGTTATTTCCTACAAGCAGTCATCCATGTCTGCTCGCCCATGTCTCTCGTGACCCGGCTGCAGAAAAGGCCCCCCCAACCTCTCCAGTCCAGATATGCCTTCACTCCTCCTTGTAACTCCCTATTGATATTTAGATAGACTACTTCTCTCCATCCCTGGAAACACCTCTTGATATGGAAATGCACTAAGGCCAGGTGAGAGATTCTGGAAATATTACAATTTTACCCAGCTCATTTCCTGGAATTTTGGTTTTGTAGACCGTGATTGCCTTGCTTCCAGGAGACATCCCCAGGTGGTTTCCGGCTGGACGCCCGGGCTGCAGGGGAGTCCTTCCGACTTGCTCAGCTCCCCCCTTACTGCCTCGCAGTTTCACACACCTGATCAGCACCCTCAGGATCAAACGTCCCAGGTGCTCTACCAGCTCCTGCTGCTCCAAGCGGTTGACATATTACAGTTCTCTGTGCTACAGTATCTTTTCTGTGTTATCACGTCCAGCACCTCCCTGCCTGAGTTACACTGTAACTTAATCCATTATATTGGCCTAATGGCCAGGAGTCAGAAGGGCTTTATTGTGAAGAAGCACACGTCCCGTAAAAGTCTCTCCCTAACCTCTGATGATGGGAACTGCTAGATATGAAAGGGGAAATGGCCCCTCTAGTACAATCACAAGGATCAAGGACATGCAAACATGCAGGAGACTGAAGGATACGAATCCATGTCCTCATCCCATGTAACAGGGCCCCACTGTTTCCCAGCCCGGCCCCTGGCACAGCAGTCCTCTCTTTCTTGGAGCTCCACTACTTACTGTTCCTATTAGATCCTTTTCCTGGGGTTCAGTTTTCTTTGCCTACCCCTTCAGATGAGCCATTCCAAAGAAGTCTCTGCTTTCAGTTTTAGCCTTCAAATGACAATTATTTTTCTCCTTTGGTTATCTTTCCATATCATCAACAACCTAACAATAGCCATCCTATTTCAGCTACAGTTACTGTTTTCCTCATATTTCACAAAAGCCTAACATGTCCCATCAGCCCATGCAATTCCTTCCATGCGTTACCTCAATTCTCCACTCTCAGATGCTTTAAATGTTGGACCTTTATGTGGTAGCACAGACTCAGCCCTTTACATACACCCAGTGATGCGGGCCTCACTGACTTCTGTGTTAAGTGATCTGACACCAAATCCCAGCAACAGCCTTGGCTAGTCTGTAGGGAAGCCTGGAGTTAGAATGGCCCTTTAGAGTTGGCTTGAGTTGGCTGACATGATGGGTATTCATAGGCCCTGATCAGGCACTGGTGGGCCTCTCCAAGAAAGGCAGCTTTCCACAGCTGGAGCCCCCAAAGTGGGCAGCTGAATGTCATCTGCCTAAAGCACTCCTGGCAGCTGGACAGCAAATCATTCAGAAAATTAGGAATCCAGGTGGGTGGCCAGTGTCTTGAGGACAGTGATGGCCTTAGCATAAGTCTTCTGGAGTTTTTAATAGCATAGGACTAATGACATGGAGAAGAATTTTAGACAGAATTGGCCTCACGGACAGCTGTTGGAGACTGTGCAGGACTGAGTTCCCAGGGCAGGTCTGAGGTAGCTGCTCCTAGAAAGGCCTCCCTGCATGGCAATCCGATGGCTGGCATCCAGGAATCGGGCTTTCAGTGTACTCTCAGGGAACTGTTAACTAATAACAATGCTTCACCATGTTTCAACCATTAGCACAATCATGGTTTATGCTGAACACCATTTTACCCTCTGGAAGGCTGAAATTTTGTGTGCCCGTCAGAGGGTGTCTAGATGGCCATTCCCCAGTAGAAACCTTGGATTCCCTGGGCAGAAACATCACACCCCTGTTTGTTTCAAAATATAATTGCTTGGGGAAAGTTCACTCTATGTGACACCTCGTGGATAGAGAGAGGACAGGAGGAGTCTGCACATGGGTTCCTCTAGATTATGTCTTGGTGTTTATGTACCTACAGTGCTTCCTAGCTTTACCGTGATAATAAATCTTACCTGTGAGTACTGGCACCTGATGACGCTCAGGAATCAGTCTTGGGAATCTCTGAATGACTGAATGTTTTAAGGATCCCATTTTGTCATTGAAAAAAATGCCACCGAACAAGAAAGTTATGGCATTTGTTCCATCAGCACTCAGACTATATGAAGAAATTGAGCAGGTTAGCTCCTTCTTTAGCCGGTACTGGACACTGGAAATGGTAGTGTTTGACATGAAATGATGTGAACAGTCAATCATGAATAGGACATAATAAAATAAAAAAAGTTAATTAGCAAGGGTTGATGACGGTAAGTAATGAATAAGAATTCCTTATGATGTTAAATAAAATTATATAAGCTTGCTTGAAGAATAAATGGTTAAGATTATCATTTAGAAAAGGAGTAATTATTAGTTGTAATATTAAAATCAAATATTATAATTTTTTTCTGATGAGTTCTTTTTCCCATATGCTTAGGTTTGTGGAACAGGCCTGAATAACGTAAAAAATATCAATTTTGGGGTAGTTTCCTAAACCTAGCAAGGTCAAATAAAGAAACAAGGAGAAAATAGATCAATCTAAACTTAGTCTCTGTATTAGGAAAAAAAAAATGTTTAAATATCTGTGTTGCCCATATTAATTTGCCAAGTCTTAATAAGATAAAAATTATGGCATAAAAACAAGTATATCTGTTATTCTTTTTTGACTGTTCACCCCTAATAATTCCAGAAGTGATTCATCATATATAATTTATTTTTTAAAGTATTTCAGGAACTCCAAATACTGGTTTCGGTACGATTAATATTATTTTCCTAAAAAAGCTTATATAATGTCAAGATATGTCCAATGACATATTTTTGATTTTCCCTGGAGGATATAATTTTGACGCTTCAGTTTGAAATAAGTCAGTGAAATTGAAATCTCTATACAGTATTTATTTCTTTTTTTATAGGCATGCACTGTAAACCTCAAAATCAGCTGCATATACTTTTCAATAAATATTAGTTCAACATTACTCAATTGTGTGCCTTTGTGCCTACAGTGCTTTCAGAATGACTTTATAACCATTCTTTGTCAGAATGTACCTATTTATATAAATGCAGTATTGCAAATGCCAACTTTGCAAAGAAGCCATACCATGGATTTCAAATGTTCTTAACTGCATTAACTCCTACCCTCTATCATATTTTAAGTGAACTACTCTAGTGGCCTATATCAGTTCTTTATTCCTGTGTGAAAAATTACTATAACATCAGCGTCTTAAGTTAATGCTCACTTATTATCTCACAGTCACGTAGATCAAAATACAGGTCAAGTTGGTGGGATTCTATATGCAGGTTCCCACAGTCCAAAGGCAACATCAGGTGGACTGGTGCTTACCTGGAGGCCCATGGGAAAGAATCCATCGCCAAGCGCATTCAGGTTATTTGCAGACTTCTGGTCTCATGGCTCTAGGATCAAGGTCACCGTTTCTTACTGGCTCTCAGAGAGTTGTTTTTAGTTCCCGGAACCTGCACGTGCACGAGGCCCCTCCATCTTAAAGCCAGCAATAGCATGCCGAATACTCAGGATCCGAATCTCCTGTCCCTTCTTGTTATGGGAGAACACTTTTTATTTTCAAGGACTCATGTATTTAAGATGAGGTATAAGCATATAAGATCTTAAATGAAGGTCAACTGGCTTATAAACCTAATTACATCTGCAAAATGCCTTTCAGCTATGTGATGAAACAAATACAGGAGCACATCCAAATATTAACATCCCGGGATGTGTGTGAGGAATTACAGGCGGTCATCTTAGAGTCACAACCTTTAAAAATGTACTGTAATTTATCTGCATGTAGGTTATCTCTCTTAATTACAAACTTCCTGGAATCAGAAATAAAACAGTGCTTTTTTTACCCCCTAAAGATCATATTTTTAATTGTATAGTTTGCATTCAGAAAATATTCATTGAATTGATGAATAAGAAACAGAAAAGGGAAAGATTCAACGGTATGAATATACAATAAAATATTACTGATTATAATTATAAATTACAAAATGAAGCAAAAATATGCAACAAGGATACACTTCATCTACAGAATAAAAAGTATACCAATTAGAAAAAAAATTGCTTAAGAAAATCAAAACTTTAGTGACATAAATATGAAGGTAAAAATAAATACAAATTTTTAAAAGTTTTCTTAAGCTTTTAAGTGCATAAAACAAGATTAATAGTACACATATGAATATAGTATCTTTGTGTATGTATATATGTACACAGATATACAAAACACAAAATCAATACACTTAAGGGGCCACAATGATTAAAAACTTTACCCTTGCGAAGTGCTTCCATGCAACATACTGCTCTAAGTGCCATGCATGCATAGCTAATTTAATCCTCACAGCTATTCATTATTATCACTTTTATCCCATCGGACAGACATAGAAAATGAAGCATACATAGCATAATTTATTTGCCACTGTTTATGTATTAATGACAAAGCTGAAGCATGAACACAAGTCTCTTAAGTGTTGATTTTTTCCATTATTATATAACATAAAAGAAGAGAAAGGATAAACTGAATTCTGATTTTTGTTTTCACAGATAATGAAGTTAGTCAAAGTTTCAGGTGGGAATAAGCTAAATATTTCTGGAATTCCTTGAGGATTATGCTTCTATAGAGATTTATCACTAAAGTGAAAAAAACTATCTCCAAAAGATGAGTATGAAATCCCAAGAGCGTATTCCCCAGGAGGCCCCATCATGTGACTTCCTGGACATAAATTATAAAAATTTAGATTTGAACGTAAACAATTAGGAGCCAAAGGAGAGTTATATGATCATGAAAGAGATCATCTCCATAAAGATGATCATTAAAACATAGAAAGGGCATGAAAAGAAGAGACATGATAAAACAGTAAAGGAACTTCAGCAAATGCACAACTATTTGCATCTTAAAAGTAAAATATTTTGATATTACTATCAATGAAAAAGGGTATTAAGTTACGTAGTCTATTTAAATGGCATAAATAAGAATAAAACATTAGTAAATAAAAAAATGAAAGATTTCATACCAATAATTTTAAAAAATGAAAGAAATTTTAAGGAGAAAGAAGTGCATAAAGAATATAGCCAATGATATTGTAATGTCTCTGTATGTTGGCAGATAGTAACCGCACTACTGTGGTGAGCATTTAATAATGTATGTAGTTTTCAAGTCATTGTGTTGTTCATCTGAGAAAAATATACTGTATATCAACTAAATTTCAATAAAAATTTTAAAATGACAAATTAATTTAAAGATACCACATGTCTATGAACTGTAAGACTTTTATTAAAGTATAGTTATTATACACTATTGTATTAATTTCAAGTGATTCAACAGATATACACATTATTAAATCCTCACACCAACTAGTGCAGTTACTATCTGTCAATATAGAAAGATGATATAGAACCATTGCATTCTCCATGTTGTAGTTCATCCCCACGACCAACTTATATGAGGACTGAGAATTTTTGTGTCCCTTTATCTCCCTACCATCCCCACTCACTCACCCCAACCCTCCCCCATGGTAACCACCACTCACTTTTCAGTGTCTCTGAATATACTTTTCTTTTGTTTTGTTTTCATATTCCACATATAAATGAAATTGCATGGTATTTGTCTTTGTACACTTGGCTCATTTCACTTAGCATAATACCCTCAAGGTTTATCTGTGTTGCCATAAATGGCAGGACTTCTTTCTTTTTATGACTATATAATATTCCATTGTATATATGTCCCATATCACCTTTATCCATTCATCTATGGATGGACATTTTGGTTGCTTCCATATCTTGGCAATTATAAATAATATGGCAGGAAATACAGAGGTGCATATATCATTTTGAATCAGGAATTTTGTTTTCTTGAAGTGGAATTACTGGGTTGTATGGTATTCCTGTTTTTAGCTTTCTGAGGAACGACCCTACAGCTTTCCATAGTGGCTGAACCAATTTAATTCCCAGCAACATTATAGGGGGTTTCCCTTTTCTTCTTTCCAACACTTGTTATTTCTGGCCTTTTGGACAGTGGTCATCCTAACTGGTATGAGGTGATATCTCACTGTGGGTTTGATTTGCACTTCCTTGATGATTAGCGATGTAGAGCATCTTTTCCTGTGCCTGTTGGCCACCTGTATTTCTTCTTTGGAAAACTGTTCAGTTTCTCTGCCCATTTCTTTTTTTATTTTTTATTTTGCTATTATTAATATACAATTACATGAGCACCATTATGGTTACTAGACTCCCACTATTATCAACTCCCCACCACATACTCTATTGCAGTCACTGTCCATCAGCATAGTAAGTGTTATAGAATGACTACTTGTCTTCTCTGTGTTATACTGCCTTCCCCGTATGCCCCCACCTCACCCCTACACCTGCTACATTATGTTTGCTAATTGTAATAGCCCTTTTTCCCCTTATACCTCCCTTCCCACCCATCTTCCCCAGTCCCTTTCCCTTTGGTAACTGTTAGTCCATTCTTGGGATCTGTGAGTCTGGTGCTGTTTTGTTCCTTCAAATTTTGCTTTGTTCTTATACTCCACAGATGAGTGAAATCCTTTGATATTTGTCTTTCTCTGCCTGGCTTATTTCACTGAGCATAATACCCTCTAGCTCCATCCATGTTGTTGCAAATGGTAGGATTTATTTTCTTATTATGGCTGAATAATATTCCATTGTTTATATGTACCACCTCTTCTTTATCCACTCATTTACTGATGGACACTTAGGTTGCTTCCATTTCTTGACTATTGTAAATAGTGCTGTGATAAACATAGGGATGCATATGTCTTTTTCAAACTAGGCTGCTGCATTCTTAGGGTAAATTCCTAGGAGTGGAATTACTAGGTTAAATGGTATTTCTATTTTGAGTTTTTTGAGGAACCTCCATACTGCTTTCCACAATGGTTGTACTAATTTACATTCCCACCAGCAGTGTTGGAGAGTTCCCCTTTTTCCACATCCTTGCCAACATTTGTTGTTTGTGTTTTGGATGTTGGCCATCCTTACTGATGTGAAGTAATATCTCATTGTGGTTTTAATTTGCATTGTTCTGACGATTAGTGATGTGGAGCATCTTTTCATGTGCCTGTTGGCCATCTGAATTTCTTCTTTGGAGAAGTGTCTGTTCAGTTCCTCTGCCCATTTTTTAATTGGCTTATTTGCTTTCTGTTTGTTGAGGTGCATGAGCTCTTTATATAATTTGGTTGTCAACCCCTTATTGGATATGTCATTTATGAATATATTCTCCCATACTATAGGATGTCTCTTGTTCTGCTGATGGTATACTTTGCTGTACAGAAGCTTTTTAGTTTGATATAGTCCCATTTGTTCATTTTTGCTTTTTTTCCCTTGCCCAGAGACATATGTTCATGAAGAAGTTGCTCATGTTTATGTCCAAGAGATTTTTGCCTATGTTTTTTTCTAAGAGGTTTATGGTTTCATGACTTAAATTCAGGTCTTTGATCCATTTTGAGTTTACTTTTGTGTATGGGGTTAGACAGTGATCCACTTTCATTCTCTTACATGTAGCTGTCCAGTTTTGCCAACACTAGCTGTTGAAGCGGCTGTCATTCTCCCATTGTATATCCATGGCTCTTTTATCGTATATTAATTGACCACATATGCTTGGGTTAATATCTGGGCTCTCTATTCTGTTCCACTGGTCTATGGGTCTGTTCTTGTGCCAGTACCAAATTATCTTGATTACTGTAGCGTTGTAGTAGAGCTTGAAGTCAGGGAGCATAATTCCCCTTGCTTTATTCTTCCTTCTCAGTATTTCTTTGGTTAATTGGCATCTTTTGTGGTTTTATATGAATTTTAGAACGATTTTCTCTAGTTCATTGAAGAATGCTGTTGGTATTTTGATAGGGATTGCATTGAATCTGTCGATTGCTTTAGGCAGGATGGCCATTTTGACAATATTAATTCTTCCTAGCCAAGAGCATGGGATGAATTTCCATTTATTAGTGTCCCCTCTAATTTCTCTTAAGAGTCTCCTGTAGTTTTCAGGGTATAGGTCTTTCACTTCCTTCATTAGGTTTATTTCTAGGTATGTTATTCTTTTGGATGTGATTGTGAATGGAATTATTTTTCTGATTTCTCTTTCTGCTAGTTCATCATTAGTGTATAGGAATGCAACAGATTTCTGTGTATTAATTTTGTATCCTGCAACTTTGCTGAATCCAGATATTAGATCTAATAGTTTTGGAGTGGATTCTTTAGGGTTTTTATGTATAATATCATGTCATCTGCAATCACGGACAGTTTTAGTTCTTCCTTGCCAATTTGGATGCCTTTTCTGCCCATTTTTTATTAGGGTATTTTTGTGTTTGTTAAGTTGTATATGTTCTTTATATATTTTGAATGTTGACCCATTATACTCATTGCAACTGAGTATTTATCAAAATAAAAGAACAACTAACATCATAAACATATATGTCCCCCGAGTCTTCAATGCTGTATTATTCACAATAGTCAAGATATGGGAGCAACGTAAGTGTCAATGAACAGCAGAATGGATACAGAAATTATGGTGTACATATACAATGGAATGTTCAGCCATAAAATATCAAAAAATAATGACAAAATCTTAACTATTTCTGACAACATAGTTAGACATTGAGAGCATTATGGTGGGTGAATAAGACAAAGACAAAATCCATATGATCTCTCTTTGATGTGGAAACTAAAAAGCAAACAAATAGAACCAAAAACCTTATGGATACACAGAAAAGATTGGTATTTGTCATCAGCAGGTGGGTGTGGTCAGGAGGTATGGGGAGAAAGACAACACTATATGGTAGCAATGCATAAATAAATCATTAAGGACAACACCAATCAGAAAAATCAGATCCCAATTGTACACAAATTTAGTATATGATAAAAGTGACTCCCCAGTTTAGAACAGAAAGGATTTCTTATTTAATAATTGTATTGAAATGCTTAGTAACACATACAGAAGAGGGTAAATAGAGTCCAACTTACACAATGAATGGCAGGTGTAGAAAATATCAAAAAATAAGAAAACTAAACAAGAATAGTGAGCTCATTATGTAGTTTTAAAATTTTATGTGTTCATTCTAACTAAAATTTCATTGATTCACACTTCTGCAAATGAGCAAACATGTTTACCTATTTTGAAAATTAAACTTCACCCATAGTCCTTGCACATAAGGAATCATATAGAAAGAAAGCTGAGGAGCCACAGGACCCCTCTTTGGGCAGAAAACTAAAGAATATTAATGATTCTTTTGTTACTGACCTCTTTTGACACATCTTCAAGAGCAGCAGTTCTGATATCTGTGCTATGACCTACTCTTACCTGATTCTCAGGTATTATTAGCGATTGTATCTATACTCTGCAATAGATTATTTCAGCCAAGTTTTAATATTAGAGAGGGTCACATCTGCTAAGGAAGCAGCATTAGAACAATAAAAAAGAAAGCATCACAACAGAAATAAATTAGGATATAGCACAATGGCAATATATGCCCCACCTTCCCACAGGAGCCTGCCAGATGGTCCTGCAGCTGTGAAGGGCAACAGTGCTGTCTTTGCTTCCATCATTCTCAAGCACAGGTTGAAAAGTTCTTGATGTTATGGAGTCTACAGACCTGATTGGGTAGCATTGCTGAGGATTATGGAACTTATGACTCTTTTTTTAATATAACATTTTCTGATTAAGTTACACTGGTTTTATTTATGTTAAAAAGTAAATTTATTATAGCTTCGATCATTAGGTAATTATATTCTAAATCACATTTTAATTCAGTTTGAAACCTTGTTAAAAAGTAAATGCTTAGTAATTAGTTAGTCATAGATATTAACCCGTAAATGTCTTTTTTCATTCATATTTATTAGATGAGGTAAGTATTCAACATGGAAGCAATTATTTCAATATGAAATATTACTTTATTAGATGTGGTAAGTATTCAACATGGAAGCAATTATTTCAATATAAAATATTACTATATTATCATATTGTGTATATTGTGTATCATTAAGTATATTGTGATGAGAAAATTTCCCATAAGATATTGGGAGGTGAGCAAGTCATATTGACTTGCCATTCTAAAATAAGCTTTGAATCACTTGTTTTTCAAGAAAACATTCAATTCCTGTCCAAATTTCAGCTATGCTAACTTGTGTTTATTATAAAAATATCCAATAACATATCATCCCATTAAAAGCTGATCTATTTTAGAAAAATGATTATTTACCTTTCTAATAATCAGAGATCCATCAATGTCATGATTTGGATAATACAGAGATTCTTATCTGCCCATTCTAGCTTCTTCCTTCCCACCTGTCCTTACAGAATGAAGAGTAAATCAGAATTCCCTTTTGGACCCTGATGACCCTTCACCCTTAATCTCAGCTGGGAGTGATGGGGGCACTATGTAGGCAAGTGAATGGGCAAGAATAACTATTAAAAATTTTGGTCAGACTTACACGGGAAGATGGCGGCCTGAGCAGGGCGGTGGAAATCTCCCCAAACCATATATATCTATAAAAATACAGCAAATGCAACTATTCCTAAAAGAGAGACCAGAATATACAGGACAGTGCACAGCCTGCATCTGCACCTAAGAGGACTCGGCAAACCATGAGGTGGGTAAGATATGGAGCCACGTACCGGCGGGACCCGAGCACTCCCCCACCCCAGCGCACCGGCAGAAGAAAAGGATTCACAGCCAGGAGGGAGTGGAAGGACAGGCCCGTGAAATAAGCAGCCCCGGTGATCTGCGCCGGGAGCACTGACACACATCGCGTGGTGTATCGGATATTGGAGACGCAGAAGGAGCAGGTTTTGAACTGGGAACCTGCCCGGGTCCTTGCACCAGGCTCCCCTGGACAAAAGATAAGTGAGTGCTTTTTTTTTGGTGGTCTTAAAGAGGCAAGGGCCCAGGATCGTCCCAGCACACACAGCCCAGCAGGATGGGAGTCCTGAGGAATTTCGGACCCCTTCGCTGGTGACTGGGAAAGAGTAGCCACACTGAGACTTCACAGAGAGAACAACAGCCTCCCATTTATTCCCATCCCGGACAGAGCTACAAACAGCCCTGAGGAGCTACACAGCCACGGCTGAGGAATAGTGGAGCAACAGCACCACCTACAGAATCTACTATTGGTGGGCGTTTTTTTTTTCCTTTCTTCTTTTCTTTTCCTTTCTTTTCTTTCTTTCTTCTTTTTTTCTCTTTTCTTTCTCTTCCTTCTTTTTGTTTTTGTTCTTTTTTTTTTAAGTCTTAAAGAGCCCAGCTGACATACATGGCACCTACCAGCTACCACTTCTATCACCATGAAAAGGCAGAGGAATATGGTATAGACAAAGCTCACCCAGACCCGGACAACACGAGAGAGGGAGCCTGAAGGGATAGAAATGCAGAATCTTCCTGAAAAAGAATTCAGAATAAAAGTCATAACCATGCTGATGGATCTACAGAGAAATATGCAAGAGCTGAGGGAGGAAGTGAGGGAAGTCAAGAAAGACAATGCAGAAATGAGACAAGCCATCGACGTGCTTAACAGCAGACTGGACGAGATACAGGAGACTGTTAATGGAATAGAAATCATCGAACAGGAATACACAGCAGCTGAGGCAGAGAGAGATAAAAGGATCTCGAGGAATGAAAGAATATTAAGAGAACCGTGGGACCAATCCAAATGGAACAATATTCGCATTATAGAACTACCAGAGGAAGAAGAGAGAGAAAAAAGGATAGAAAGTGTCTTTGAAGAAATAATTGCTGAAAACTTCCCCATGCTGGGGAAGGAAATAGTCTTGCTGTCCACGGAAGCCCACAGATCTCCCAATACAAGGGACCGAAGGCAGACAACACCAAGACACATATTAATTAAAATGGCAAAGATCAAAGATGAGGACAGAGTATTAAAGGCAGCTAGAGAGAGAAAAAGATCACGTACAAAGGAAAACCCATCAGACTATCATCAGATGTCACAAAAGAAACCTTACAACCCAGAAGAGAATGGCATGATATATTTAATGTAATGAAACTGAAGGGCCTCGAAACAAGAATATTGTATCCAGCACGATTATCATTAAAATACGATGGAGGGATTAAAAAATTTCCAGACAAGCAAAAGCTGAGAGAATTTGCCTGCCATAAATCACCTCTACAGGACATCTTAAAGGAACTGCGCTGGAGGGAAGCACTTCTAAGGCTAAAAAGATGTCAACAGAAAAAATAAAATCATAGCAAAGAAAGCAGACCATCCAAATACTAACTAAAGGCAAAGAATAAAAGACCTAGCATATATGGAGGATGAAGAATAAGAAGGAAGAGAAATAAAGAAACATCAGACTGTGTTTACAATAACTTAACAAAAAAGTTAAGTTAGATTGTTAGATAGTAAAGAAGCAACCCTTGAACCTTTGCTAACCAGGAATCTAAAGCCAGCAATGGCAATAAGTACATATCTATCGATAATCACCCTGAATGTAAATGCACTGAATGCACCAATCAAAAGACACAGAGTAACAGAATGGACAAAAAAGCAAGACCCATCTATATGCTGCCTACAAGAAACTCACCTCAAACCTAAAGATATACACAGACTAAAAGTGAAGGGATGGAAAAAGATATTTCATGCAAACAACAAGGAGAAAAAAGCAGATGTTGCAGTACTTGTATCAGACAAAATAGACTTCAAAACGAAGAAAGTGGCAAGAGATAAAGAAGGACATTATATAATGATAAAGGGGTCAATCCAACAAGAGGATATAACTATTATAAATATAAATGCACCCAATACGGGAGTGCCGGCATATGTGAAACAAATACTAACAGAATTAAAGGAGGAAATAGCAATGCATTCATTTTGGTGACTTCAACACAGCACTCACTCCAAAGGACAGATCAACCAGACAGAAAATAAGTAAAGACACAGAGGCACTGAACAACACACCAGAACAGATGGACCTAACAGACATCTACAGAACTCTACACCCAAAAGCAACAGGATACACATTCTTCTCAAGTGCACATGGAACATTTTCCAGAATAGACCACATACTAGGCCACAAAAAGAACCTCAGTAAAGTCAAAAATATTGAAATTCTACCAACCAATTTTAAGATCACAAAGGTATAAAACTAGAAAAATTTTTAGAAAGAAAACAAAAAGGCTCACAAATACATGGAGACTTAACAACATTCTCCTAATTAATCAATGGGTTAATGACCAAATCAAACAGAAATCAAAGAATATATGGAGATTAATGACAACTGTAGGGAGCCATACATGAAAGTGCTTGCTCTTGGTGACTGTGCAAGACAGTCGTCACTCTTGGAAAGTATGAACCTGAGTGCTGTTGTCTTGTAGAGGTGTTGGAGCACAACCACCTTGTGAGGCCTGATTAATGTGTAGCATAAATGAAGCCATTTTGTTACTTCCTCTATATTATAGAAAGAACTTACTTGTTCAGCACCTTTGAAATTTACTTGCTCTGCAGCTTTTGTGCTTCCCTCTGGGGTACGTATCTCGAAACTGGTTGTATAAGCTTGGGGCTGTTTCAGGATGTGTACGTCAGAGGGTAGAGTAATCATCTTATTACCCTCAGATTATATGAGTCTACCCAAATATTACTGACTGAGCAATTTTCTATCTATAGCATTAATTCTTAAGCAGGGACTACCCGTACTCTGTCCGGGTTGACAAGAGGAACAATCTTTAGATGCTGATTTGTTCAAATATTTCTTATTTCCCCATTTTACTGTATAAGAGCTTTTCACCAATAAAGCATTTTTGGCATCCTGCACAAGATGGATTGTCCTCCTGTGATCTTTGTAAATACAATCCTCACCCCCCTCTCAGGAACCTTTCGACTGCGGACGGCTGGCTATATCAGACAGCAAGACAAAGCCACAACTTCTGTAGGGAAGCAGCAAAGGCAGTTCTAAGAGGAAAATATATTGCAATCCAGGCCTATTTAAAGAAGGAAGAACATACCCAAATGAATATTCTAGACACTGAAATGGGAAAAAGAAGAACAAATGAGACCCAAAGTCATCAGAAGGAGGGACATAATAAAAGATCAGAGAAGAAATAAATAAAATTGAGAAGAATAAAACAATAGAAAAAAATCAATGATTCCAAGAGCTAGTTCTTTGAAAAAATAAACAAAATAGATAAACCTCTAGCCAGACTTATTAAGAGAAAAAGAGTATCTACACACATAAACAGAATCAGAAATGAGAAAGAAAAAATCATGATGAACCCCACAGAAATACAAAGAATTATAAGAATATTATGAGAATCTATATGCTAACAAGCTGGAAAACCTAGAAGAAATGGACAACTTCTTAGAAAAATACAACCTTCCAAAACTGATCAAACAAGAAACACAAAAACTAAACAGACCAATCACCAGCAGCGAAATTGAAGAGGTAATCAAAAAACTACGCAAGAACAAAACCCACGGAGAAGATGGATTCACCTCTGATTTCTACCAGACATATAGAGAAGAAATAACACCCATTCTTCTTAACGTTTTCCAAAAAATAGAAGAGGAGGGAATACTTCCAAACTCATTCTATGAAGCCAGGATCACTCTGATACCAAACCTGGCAAAGACCTCACCAAAAAAGAAAATTACAGACCAATATCCCTGATGAACATAGATGCAAAAATACTCAACAAAATATTAGCAAACCTAATTCAAAAATACATCAAGGGGATCATACACCATGATCAAGTGGGGTTCATCCCAGGGATGCAAGGATGGTACAACATTCAAAAATCCAACAATATCATCCACCACATCAACAGAAAGAAAAACAAAAACTACATGATTATCTCCATAGATGCTGAAAAAGCATTTGACAAAATTCAGCACCCATTCATGATTAAAACTCTCAACAAAATGGGTATAGACGGCAAGTGCCTCAACATCATAAAGGCCATATATGACAAACTCACAGCTAACATCATACTTAATGATGAGAAGCTGAAAGCTTTTGTTCTAAGATCGGGAACAAGACAGGGATGCCCACTCTCCCACTGTTATTCAACATACTACTGGAGGGCCTAGCCACGGCAATCAGACATAACAAAGACATACAAGGCATCCAGATTGGTAAAGAAGAAGTCAAATTGTCACTATTTGCAGATGACATATTGTACACAAAAAACCCTAAAGACTCCACTCCAAAACTACTAGAACTAATACCTGAATTCAGCAAAGTTTCAGGATAAAAAATTAACACACAGAAATCTGTTGCTTTCCTATATACTAACAATGAACTAACAGAAAGGGAAATCAGAAAAACAATTCCATTCACAATTGCATGAAAAATAATAAAGTACCTAAGAATAAACCTAATGAAGGAAGTGAAAGACCTATACTCTGAAAACTGCAAGACCCTACTAAGAGAAATTAAAGAGGACACTAACAAATGGAAATTCATCCCATGCTCTTGGCTAGGAAGAATAAATATTGTCAAAATGGCTACACAACTACAGCAATCTACAGAATCAATACAATCCCTTTCAAAATACCAACAGCTCTCTTCAATAAACTGGAACAAATAATTCTAAAATTCATATGGAACCACAAAAGACCCCGAATAGCCAAAGCAATCCTGAGAAGGAGGAATAAAACAGGGGAATTACGCTCCCTGACTTCAAGCTCTACTACAAAGCCACAGTAATCAAGACAATTTGGTATTGGCACAAAAACAGACCCACAGTCCAGTGGAACAGAATAGAAAATCCAAACATTAACCCAAACATATACAGTCAATTAATATTTGATAAAAGTGCCTTGGATATACAATGGGGAGATGACAGCCTCTTCAGCAGCTGGTGTTGGAAAAACTGGACAGCTACATGTAAGAGAATGAAACTGGACTACTGTCTAACCCCATACACAAAGGTAAACTCAAGGTGGATCAAAGACCTGAATGTAAGTCATGAAACCATAAAACTCTTAGAAAAAAATATAGGCAAAAATCTCTTGGACATAAACATGAGCGATTTCTTCATGAACATATCTCCCCGAGCAAGGAAAACAAAAGCAAAAATGAACAAGTGGGACTATATCAAGCTGAAAAGCTTCTGCACAGCAAAGGACACCATCAGTAGAACAAAAAGACATCCTACAGTATGGGAGAATATATTCGTAAATGACGTATCAGATAAGGGGTTGACATCCAAAATATATAAAGAACTCTCGCACCTCAACAAACATAAAGTACATAATCCAATTAAGAAATGGGCAGAGGACATGAATAGACACTTCTCCAGAAAAGAAACTCAGATGGCCAGCAGGCACATGAAAAGGTGCCCCACATCACTAATCATCAGGGAAATGCAGATTAAGACCATAATGAAATATCACCTCACACCCGTGAGGTTATCCAACATCCAAAACACAAACAACAACAAATGTTGGTGAGGATGTGGAGAAAAGGGAACCCTCCTACATTGCTGATCGGAATGCAAATTATTTCAACCTTTGTGGAAAGCAGTATCGAGGTTTCTCAAAAAACTCAAAATAGAAATACCATTTGACCCAGGAATCCCACTCCTAGGAATTTACCCTAAGAATGCAGCATCACAGTTTGAAAAAGACATATGCACCCCTATGTTTATCGCAGCACTATTTACAATAGCCAAGAAATGGAAGCAACCTAAGTGTCCATCAGTAGATGAATGGATAAAGAAGAGGTGGTACATATACACAGTGGAATATTATACAGCCATAAAAAGGAAAGAAATCCTACCTTTGTAACATGGATGGAGCTAGAGAGTGTTATGCTCAGTGAAATATGCCAAGCCAAAAAAGACAAGTATCAAATGATTTCACTCATATGTGGAGTATAAGAACAAAGAAAAATTCTGAAGGAACAAAACAGCAGCAGACTCTTAGAACCGAAGAACGGACTAATAGTTACCAAAGGAAAAGGGACTGGGGAGGATGGGTGGGAAGGGAAGGACAAGGGGGGAAAAGGGACATTATGATTAGCAGATATAATGTTGGGGGGGCTCGGGGAGGGCTGTACAACTTAGTGACTCTATACCATCTCACTACGCTGATGGACAGTGACTGTAATGGGTTTGGTGCGGTGACCTAATGAAGGGGTAGTTTAAGCAACATAATATTACACATGTGATTGTAGATTAATGATACCAAAATAAAGTATAGAAAAAAAATGTTGTTCCAGGGAGGATGAACTCAAATCAACCGTCTAAGCAGGTTTAGAAGAATATTGAGAATAGTAAGTGGAGAAAAAAATTTTCATAACTGATATTTTTGTATAAAGAGCAAAACTTTGCTGCTTGGGAAATACAATTTGAGTGTATTTTGAAGGATGCTCGAGGTGTTTCTCAGACTGATTCATCTGTACTAATAATATATGTAACTTGCATTAACCTTTTCAAAAAGTGGCTCATTCCAGTATAGGCTTTTTTGCATCTCCACAGCCATAGCTTTTAAACCTGAGGTAGACCTGTAAAATATATCACTTCCTAAAGATACATTTAGATATTTCCATGGACCCTCACATGTATGATATAAACTTATTGTATTTCCTGTACAGTGGTCCAAGCACTCTTAAATCCCTGTTGAGCTCTCTGCCTAATTTCTATATCAATCATTTCCCCTGAAAAGTGGGAATAGTGGAATCAATATGCACCACCTAAGAGTGAATTATAATACAAATATTTATTCTGTTTTCAATTATATCGAACAATGTTATAATATTTATGGTTCCTTTGCAATTTTTAGACATCTTTGTATTATGTATAGCTGAACAGTTATTCTGAATGATAACATCAAATTTGGCAGTTTCAACTTCATTTTTACATATTAATAAATATTTATTGCTCAAGTGATAGTGGGAATTATATGTATTTTATTCAAAAATTATCAGGAAGAAAACTAAAAACTGCTTGGAAATATACAGTCTTTTGTCAAATCTCAAATATTTAATGCTCTATATTAAATAACACATTCCTTGATCTAATGATATTCTTTAATTTTTAAATTTATCTACTTCTGAGACTGCAGTCCTAAAGCGAACCATTGCTGACAGTTTGAAAAAGCAGATTCTCTGAGTCACCTTCCTCCAGGCCCCCAACACCACTTGTTTCTCAGGCTGTATGTGATGGGGTTGAGCATTGGGGTCAGGAGAGTGTAGATCACAGCCAGTATTTTATCCTTTGTTGGAGTTCTGAGGGTTCTTGGGCATAGGTAAGTGTCAGCAAAGGGCGTATAGTAGAAAGTCACCACAGTGAGGTGGGTGCTGCAGGTGGAATAGGCCTTCCTCCTCCCTTCAGATGAGTGCATACGGTGGACAGCCAGGAGAACATGGCCATGGGAACATGCAATGCCAATGAAAGGGAACACAAGAAAGAGAGTGGTGCTCAAAACACTGTGTACTCATAGACCCAGGAGTCCATGCAGGCCAGAGTCAGCATGGCTGGGACATCACAGAAGAAATGGTTGGTGGCCCTGGATGGGCAGTAAGGGATATGGAGGACATGTATGGTGTGGACACAGGACTCGATGGAGCCCATTACCCAAGATCTTGTTAACAGCAGCACACACACTCTGTTGCTTATAAGGATGGGATAGTGGAGAGGAAAGCAAATGGCCACATAAAGATCATAGGCCATAGATGCCAGTAGTAATCCTTCTGCATCTGCTAAAGTCAAGAACAAGAAGCTGTGAACCCCACACCCTATTGATGAGATAGACATGTTTCCAGAGAGATAACTGGAAGCCATCTTGGGGACAATGGTGGAGATATGGCTCTGGCCCATCAGGGAGAGCTGGCTAAGCAGGAAGTACATGGGCGTGTGGAGGTGGGTGTGCAGGAGGACCAGGAGGGTCACAGAGAGGTTGCCCAGCCGAGCCACTGGGAAAATGAGAACAAGAAGACTGAAGAAGAACAAGCCAGCTGGAGATCGTGGGAACAACCCCAATAAGATGAAATCGGTCGATGTGTAGTTGTAATTCTCCATTTTTCACTCATTTAATTGTTCCTGAAAACAGTAATATGTTAAGGTAAATACAGTGTAATAAGCCTTTTTATTGAGGTATAGTTCATATACAATATTATACTGGCTTCAAGTATACAACATAGTGATTCAACATTTATATGCATTTTTAAATCCTCACCCCAACTAGTTTAGTTAATATCTGTCAACATAGAAAGATGTTACAGAAGGACTGACAATATCCTCTATGGTATACTTTCACCCATGACTAATTCATATATTATGATTGAGATTTTGTGCCTCTTTATCCCTTTCCCCTATTTTACCTTCCCACTCCACCTCTTCCCCCATTCCAACCAACAGTAACTTCTTACTGTCTATGAGACTGTTGCTATTTTGTTCATTTCATTGTCTTTTCTGTCTCTTGCAATTTTCCATTTTAATTTCATTTATTTAAGACTCTTTAAACAACCAGATAATTGTAGGAATTTAGCACATATGTCAAGCCTCTGTCATTAAACTAACACTATAATAAAGAAATAAATATAAATGTAAAGAAAGTGTGGAAGGGAGGATGGGGGGATTCAAGGATGAAAAGAGTCCAGTCTTTTGGAAGGAGTAGTTTTGATTGACAGTCACATAAAGGGAGACAAGAGGAAACGTCGTCCTGAGGGTCTTCTGGGAGGAATGAGCGTGCGGATTCCTTCCGGAGGCAGCAGCAGCAATAGGAAAGCATAAAAATGTTGCAATGTGTCAGTTTTCAATTATTTTCCAGGACCAAAGTCAATCATACTGTTGAGGATGTCTTTAAATGCATGACAGAGGTCACACATACACCACATAAATACACCTTTATAAGAAAATTGCTATGTTCAGAAAAATATAAGGAGTTCTTCATTCCACACTACTAATAAAATGCATGATATGAAATGGTAATAATAAAAGACTTCTGGAAATCAAAAAGATAATATAATGGACTCAATGAAAGTTTTAAAAGATAAAATGGAGAAAGCAAAACAGCAATGAAAAATAAAAGATTGACATTTTGAAAACATAAGAGAATTAAAGAATTAAGATAAGATGGCCCACCATATATTTATGAGCATTCATAAAAATGCATATGATGTAGAAATTACAGAATGAATATTATTAAAGAAAACATTTTCTCAGAATAGTTACATATGAGCTACAGTATTCAAATATAATGTAAAAGACAAAAATAAAAGATAAATAATTTATTGAAGAAAAGTTTTCTGAAGTCTAAATAATTTCTTTAAAAAATGTTGGGAATTATCAATATTAGTTATAAAGTTAAATCCTGAAAACGTCTTCAGAGAAATTATAGTAATATGATGACAAGAAATATATTCATTAATGGCCGGGAATATATCATTAGGTTTTGAAATAAGCATAAATTTATATGCAACCGAAACTACAGAATATGGATCAATGCCATCATCCCGTTTCCCTGAGACATGAAGAGGGCTGTGCCTATGTTGAGTGCACGCAGGAAGGGAGGATGGTGTAGGGATGGTGTAGGGTGGGGCCAGCTCCCCATCTGCAGTGGCCAAGGTCCCAAATAACTGTTTGGCATTTGGGGTTTAGGAACGAAGTATTAGAATACATGAATGTTTTTCAAACATTGGCAAAATATTGGGGAAAATTATAAAATAATTTGAAGCATTTGCCTTGGAGATCAGAGGGATGGATTTAACTCAGACAACAGGACCATTGTTCTACCCTGTGAATCATTGATGCCCTATCCATGCATTATTTGAGCAAAATATTAATGTGATACAATTATTTCAGTTAATAATTTGCATATACTCAACTTATTTTATATATGACCCACCAAATAAATTATAGGAATCATTTTATATATGACCTGCCAAATAAATTATAGGAATCCCACAGCACAATCCTGGGCAAATGTGGAATAATTGATTTTCAATTGTTGCCAACAACTTGCAGAGGAAAACTGGGAGTTCATTTTTTTTTTTATAACATGGCATTTGGATTCAACGTGAGAACTTCATATTGACCGATATTGTGGGATATGATCTTATTAGTACAAATGCTGACAAGATTGAAAATGTAGTATTTGTTATTACCAATTAAATGAACATTGTATGTATTCTTATCGTTTCCATTTTATTCAGGGTGACTGTGGCAGAGGCCCCCTGAGTTACTAACACTGCAGTTTAATCACGAGGAAAAGCACACAGAACAGAAAGAATGAATAGCAAGGAAGATGTATTTTTTGATACCACGTCACAGGACTGACGATGCAGCACCATCTGATTGGCTCTGTCCCTCTGTCCTTCAGTATTAAGCTTGCATCTGATCGATTAAAGAAGTGCTGCATCTGGAAGGGAGGAAATCTCAGCCGCGGAATATGGTTCCAGGCCTAAGGACACAGATTGCCTTTGTTCTCCTGTGCAAACATTACATATTTCCCTTTTATTTTTATCTAAGAAATAATAATAAGTGATCTTTTAAAGACCACTTAAATTTGATTTTCACCTGACTTCATTTTTAAAATTCCACTTAACTTGTGATTTGGATATCAGAATTACTGAAAATATACACAGTAGAGAAGCAAAAGCACCTGGTTTCTCAGTGATGTGGAGAAACAAGCCCTGAGGCGAGAGGAGGTCCCAACAAGGGAAAGACGTTCAGGCTGTGAGTCTGCACTGACCTTCTGCACTGGGTGCAATCTGATGGGCATCCCAGTTTGTGTCAGGATTGACTGGACCGCTAGCTTTGCGGCTGATAGAATCTGGCAATTTACAGATGGTAAGAGTAGATTCAGGGATTTAAGTGATATTATCTGTTTGCTCTGCTAGTATTTTAGATGTTAGAGTGATAGATACAGATACTTACATTTTAATTTTTGTCTAAATAAATATCCCATAATAGCCCATAAAATTTTTGAGGTCAACTCTGAAATAAATTTATTATGTCTACTAAAAGCTAAACTAAAAAAATATCACATGAAATGAAAACTATTAAAATATATGTTCACTACAGATGGAAATGTAAAGAATGTAGATGATTTCCTTTAGACCCAAATAAATTGGTTTTGTGTTCAATATTATTCATTCCTATACCTTTACCTCTTTCATGCTGTCTTACCCATAATCTGACTTGTCTTCTGCAACAATCCAAACCTAATGAAAGATGCAGAGAATGCACGCCTCGCCGTCAGAACCTCTAAATGAGCTCAGATTGATGTCTGTGTCCAACGCAAAAATGCCCCTGCCTCGGTGATTCTGATTTGAAATAAACATATGTATTATTTTCTGTGTAAATCAAAATGTAAATCTACATATTCAGGGTATATTCAGTTCATTTATGATTCATTAAAATTGCTACAATTAATGGAATACTGTACAGATGTTCTTCAAAAATTTAAAAATAGAAGTACCTTACGCAGCAATCCCTCTCATCGGCCTAGAGCCAAAGGATATGAAATCAGTATCCATGCTTCTATCATTATGGCAGCATTATTCATAATAGCTAAGATACAGTAATGACCCTAAATATCCATTGATGAATGAATAGTATATTACAGCCTTAAAAAAGGAAATACTGCCATTTGCAATAACATGGATAAACCTGGAGGGCATTATGCTCAGTGAAATAATCCAGCCTCCAGAAGACAAACACAGTTTGATGACACTTACGTGGCATCAAAAATATCAGAATCATAGAGGAGAGAGTAGAATGGTGGTTGTCAGTGGCTGAAGAGAGGGAGAAAAGGTGAGTGCGTAAAACCTGCATTACTATTATTAAAATGAATAAACTCTGAAGATCTAATGCACAACACACGGTTCTATATCACCTTGAACACCTGAAATTTGCCAAGAGGGATGTCACCAGCTGGTGGTGTTCTCAGCATACAAAAGAAAAAAAATTATGCAAAATGATAGATATGTTAATTACCTTCATTTTGGTGATAGTTTTAATGTATACATATATGAAAATATTAGTTGTGCACTTCAACTATATAAAATTTTTATTTTGTCCATTATACCTCAGTAAACTAGGAAGAAAACAACCACTTCATGATTGTTGACATAACAAAGTCTGTATAATTTCAATGTGACGTGTGGAAGTCATCACTGAACAGCAGCAGTGACATGTACCATCTTCATCAGCAGCTCTGCTGACAGCAGGTCACCATCATGGTTACCATCTACTCCCTGGATCTCTAAGTGGTACAGTTTTCACACTGGGTCTATGTACTATTTCATTTTCATAACACATCCTAGGTTGCTAATATAGATATTATTTCACTGGAAGCTCCATGATATGCACAGAATATTAAAAATAAAATGCAAAAATTAAACGCAGACAGCAAAAAAATCATGGAAATTTGAAAATAAATTCTTGATAATCATAAAATCTCCAGTATCACTATGGATTATTTCCCAAAGGTGCCCTTTAAATTCAGAAAATAGTTTATTGCCCCCATAGGCAGTTCATCTTGCCCATTACTATTTAACTTTAGTGCTTTCATCCATTTTTTATTTCTGAGTTAATCTAGACAAGAAATCACTTAGTTAGGAAGACTGTTTCATATAATATAAAAGAGTGTTTAAGTGATAATTTACCCTAGGAACCATTTAACCACTATGCAATGACTGGGGAAAAGAAAGAAAGAAAGAAAAAAAATCCCACAAACAACCAAGTAAAAATAGGAAATGCTATTCTCAGCAACTGGTATTGAAGATTTGGACATATAAGTGTGATGTTTTAAAATTTCACGTGAGCCCATCTAAAGCCTACCCCGAAAAGACTCAACAGTGCCTCGTATAAAGACCATCATTTATCTTCCTTTCCAGGGAGCATGTTTATGAAATAGCCCCCAAATCAAATCATTTTATTTTGTAAGAAGTGTAGCCATTCCCACACAAACTGCACTTAAAATATAATTCTGGGCTTGACCAACTCTCACATAGGTCATGACATTCATTTCCTAAACTGACCTCCTTAAATCTGGTAGGATTTCAACCCAGACAACCATCCACACTGCAGAAAGTATCAACAGCTATGCAGTCACATCCCAGTCGGTCATGAAAACAGCCCACCTGGTGGAGAACACAGTTTCTCTTACATACACACTGTAAAGCATCTGCACTAAGACGCAATCTTCCCCAACTCCAGAGCACAATACCCCCTACCTTCCTCAGTAAATATAGTTATCTTTTAAGTTCAGTTGTTTTTCTAAGTAAAGTTTTGGTTGAATTATGTACAAATAAATTTTCATTTTTGAAGTACTCTTTGAACCCATTTAGTATGCATTTTGTCACACAGTATCTTCTTTTGTTAGTGACCATATCTTCATGATATGATATAATTTAGTGTAGAACTTAATATTATGTTCTGTAAGTTCAGGTAATACATTTTTAGGAGTATATAGGTAATATCAGTATTGACTTATTTTCAATTTCACTTTCGCTACCACTTCACAACCCATTATGAGGTATATCACCAATTCTGTCTAGAATTACATAATGATTTACATTTTAGGTTCATGGCATGTCTTAAAAAATTGCATAAGTCCTTAAACAGTTCATTCAAATTTTAACTTAATATATACATATGTTCCATGTTCTATTTTACAACTAGCAAAGAATTTCTCTGACTAGAGTGATGAACTAAAAGGCAGTATATTTCCTCAGATAAGGGAAGCCCTGAAGCCGTGGGTATTCTTGGGACTAAAGACAATGTTAAATCACAGTGTACATGAGTTTCACATACCATAGAACTCTTTTCCAAACTTACACAATAAAGATGCTTCCTTAGTTATTTTTAGGAAACATATTTCAATAAAAATGAATCTATAGACTTTGCTAATGCTAGTAGTTAAATGTAGTTTTATATAACTCTTATATAGATTATGGAACTCATTTCCTAAAATGATAACCTTAAATCTGGAATTATTTCAACCCGTACAATAACCACATTGCCAAAAGATCAAAATCTATGCAATTACATTACAATCTTTTATGAAAAGTACTCTAATTTGTCAGATCATATTTCCCAGTTCTGTCAAATAAAATTTCATTTTTGAGGTTCCCTGGTTACTGGTATGCCTAAATGTATCAATTTTTTATTATAATAGTTTATAAACAACAGTTTCTTAATAAATTATAATAAAAATTCTCTTAAGTATTTGTTGAATGATTTACTTAGGAAATCAATAACAGTCAAAATAGAATTGGAACATATACATTTTATTGTACCCACACTTTAAAAAACTCACCAGATTGGTTAGCTGACAGTGATCTTACATTCATCACATGGACAATGTCATTTTTCTGAGTAGAAACTTATGAATAGTTCTCAAACCTCTGTGATACTCACCTCTCATCCCTGCACATGACATTTGCGATAATATCATGAAGCATCTGCAGCAACATGAATCAAGGACATCTTTTCTTGGAGATTAAGTATAACACCTGTTCTGTGTGTGTGTGTGTTCACTTGGGAATGTCCACTGGGAGCTGAATAATATAGGGTAAGTAACTTATAGGGCAGCATGGCCTCAGGCCATTACTGAGGAAGGAGTTCTAATCATTTCCTTAGGTATATTCATAGATCAGTTGAGATGCAATTCATTAGGGAAACAAACAAATGTACTAACACCATACACAAAAGTAAACTAAAAATGGATTGAAAACCTAAATGTAAGACATGAAACCATTAAACTCTTAGAAGAAAATATGGACAAAAATCTCATGAACATAGTATGAATAATTTTTTCTCTACACCTCTCCCTGGGCAAGTGAAATAAAAACACAAATAAACAAGTAGCCATACATCAAACTAAAAAGCTTCTGTACATGAAAGAATACCATCAAGAAAACAATACTGTGGGAGAATACATTTGCAAATGATATATCCAATAAAGGGTTAACTTTGAAAATACATAAAGAACTCATATGTTTCAACAGCAAATAAACAATAACCAGAATGAAAAATGGGCAGAGGACCTAAATTGACAATTTTTCCTGGGCACACATACAGATGGCCCACAGACACATGAAAATATGCTCCACATTTTAAATCATCAAGGAAATGAAAATCTAAAACACAAAGAGATATTACCTGACACCTGTCTGAATGTCCACTATCCAAAAGACAAGAAAAGTATGCCGGTGAGGGTGTGGAGAAAAGGAAACCTTCCTACACCATTAGTGGGAATGTAAATTGGTGCAGCCTCAGGCAGAATGGAGGTTGCTCAAAACACTACAAATATAAATGCCAGAAGACACAGTTATTCCACTTCTAGGAATTTACCCAAAGAAAACAAAAGGTCTGATTCAAAAATATATGCACCCCTATGTTTATTGCCAATTTATTTACAATAGCCAAGGTATGGAAGCAACCTAAGTGTCCATCAATAGATGAATGGATAAAGAAAATATGTACATGTTTACAATGTAATATTATTTGGCCATAATAAAGAAAGAAATCCTGCCACTTGTGACAACATGGATGAACATAGAGGGTATTATTCTAAATGAAATAAGCCAGCTGGAAAACACAAATACCATATGATTTCACTTATATGTGGAATCTAAAAATAAAACAAAATGAACAGAACAGCAGTAGACCCATTGACACTGAGAAGTGACTGGTGGTCACAATGAGGAAGAGATTGGGGTGGGTGGGTGATATAGTTGGGATAAAGAGGCACAAAATCTAAATCAGAATATAAATTAGTCATGGTGATGAAAGTACTGAAGAGTGAATATAGCCAATGGATCTGTAACATCTTTATATATTGACAGATAGTAACTGCTCTAGGTGGGATGAGGATATAATAATGTGCATAATTGATGAATCACTGTGGTGTGTACATGAACCAATACAATACTTATATCAACTATACTTCAATAAAAAAGAATCTAGTTTCATTATGAGTTGACGTCGCTCAATGATCAGTGGTGCCCCATGGCCAGGCGCTCTGTGTCTGTTGAGACCAAGTAGCATGGCAAGAGCTGCTTTTAAATGCCATGTAATTTTCCAGTGTGGATGGCATGAATTCACTCTACCATTTTACTACCTTTTTTGGTAATTCTACTATTGGAGCTTGCAGGAAATGTCACCTAACGCCATTTCCTAAAAATAAAATATCCAATATCTTTAGATACGAGCAATTGTGTGTTTCAAGTTGCAAAGTTGCTCACACTGCATCCTGGAATGTCATAGATCCCTTTCCTGTTACTGACCCTCTAAAGACTCACTATCTTTTGTGTAGCTGATATTTAGGTCACAACAATAATTCAGGGGTGCAATATGTTGCCTCCAGTACCCCAAAAGGAGCATGATGACGTGCTCCCCTCTTTGTGCTGAGAGGAAGATGCGATTTTTCCTTCACTTTGGATACCCATCTCCCTTGGCTGGTGTACAACTTCCGACAAACTGTCCTTGTGACAGTACCCTGTATCTTTTTTCTTTTTGGTATCAATAATCTACAATTACATGTGCAACATTATGCTTATTAAACTCCCTGCTTCATCAGGTCCCCCCTACCAACCCCTTTACAGTCACTATCCATCAGCTTAGTGAGATGCTATAGAATCACTACTTGTCTTCTCTGAGTTGTACAGCCCTCCCCGTGCACCCCCAACATTATGTCTGCTAATCATAATGCCCCCTTTTCCCCCTTGTCCCTCCCTTCCCACCCATCCTCCCCAGTCCCTTTCCCTTTGGAAACTGTTAGTCCATTCCTGGGTTCTGTGAGTCTGCTGCTGCTTTGTTCTTTCAGTTTTCGGAAAACTTTAAGTAGAATGGGTATTATTTCTTCTCTATATGTCTGGTAAAATTCAGAGGTGAATCCATCTGGCCGAAGGGTTTTGTTCTTGGGTAGTTTTTTGATTGCCGATTCAATTTCATTGCTGGTGACTGGTCTGTTTAGGTTTTCTGTTTCTTGCTTTGTCCATCTTGGAAGGTTGTATTTTTCTAAGAAGTTGTCCATTTCTTCTAGGTTTTCCAGCTTGTTAGCATATAGATTTTCATAGCATTCTCTAATAATTCTTTGTATTTCTGTGGGGTAGATCATGAGTTTTCCTTTCTCATTTCTGATTCTGTTTATGTGTGTAGATTCTCTTTTTCTCTTAATGAGTCTGGCTATGGGTTTATCTATTTTGTTTATTTTTTCAAAGAAACATCTCTTGGTTTCATTGATTTTTTTCTATTGTTTTATTCTTCTTAGTTTTATTTATTTCTTCTCTGATCTTTATTATGTCCCTCTTTCTGGTGACTTTGGGCCTCATTTCTTCTTCTTTTTCCAATTTCAGTGATTGTGTCTTTAGACTATTCATTTGGAAATGTTCTTCCTTCTTTAATTAGGCCTGGATTGCAATATCCTTTCCGCTTAGAACTGCCTTTGGTGTGTCCCACAGAAGTTGTGGCTTTGTGTTGTTGTTATTTGTCTCCATATATACTTTGATCTCTGTTTTAATTTGGTCGTTAACCCACTGATTATTTAGTAGCATGTTATTAAGCCTCCATGTATTTGTGAGCCTTTTTGTTTTCTTTGTATAATTTATTTTTAGTTTTGTACCTTTGTGGTCTGAGCAGTTGTTTGGTAGAATTTCAATATTTTTGAATTTGCTGAGGTTCTTTTTGTGGCCTAGTATGTGGTCTATTCTGGAAAATGTTCCATGTGCACTTGAGAAGAATGTGTATCCTGCTGCTTTTGGGTGTAGAGTTCTGTAGATGTCTGTTAGGTCCATCTGTTCTAGTGTGTTGCTCAGTGCCTCTGTGTCTTTACTTATTTTCTGTCTGGTTGATCTGTCCTCTGGAGTGAGTGGTGTGTTGAAGTCTCCTAAAATGAATGCATTGCTTTCTATTTCCTCCCTTAATTCTGTTAGTATTTGTTTCACATATGAAGGTGCTACTGTGTTGGGTGCATATATTTTTTAAGTGGTTATATCCTCTTGTTGGACTGACCCCTTTATCATGTAATGTCCTTCTTTATCTCTTGCTACTTTCTTCATTTTGAAGTCTATTTTGCTGATACAAGTACTGTAACACCTACTTTTTTCTCCTTGTTGTTTGCATGAAATATCTTTTTCCATCCCTTCACCTTTAGTCTGTGTATATCTTTGGGTTTGAAGTGAGTCTCTTGTAAGTAGCATATAGATGGGTCTTGCTTTTTTATCTATTCTATTACTCTGTCTTTTGATTGGTGCATTCAGTCCATTTACATTTAGGGTGATTATTGATAGATATGAACTTATTGCCATTGCTGGCTTTAGATTTGTGGTTACCAAAGGTTCAAGGAAAGCTTGTTTAGTATCTAACAGTCTAACTTAACTTTCTTGTTAAGTTATTTTAAACACAGTCTGATGATTCTTTATTTCTATCCCTTGTTCTTCTTCCTCCTCCATTCTTTATACACTAGGTGTTTTATTCTGTACTCTTATACATTTCCTTTGACTGTTTTTGTGGATAGTTGATTTTACATTTTACCTTTAGTTAGTATTTGGATGGTCTGCTTTCTGTGGTATGATTTTATTTTCTCTGGTGACATACTTTTGCCTTAGGAGTGCTTCAATCTAGAGCAGTCCCTTTAAGATATCCTGTAGAGGTGGTTTGTGGGGGGCAAACTCCCTCAGCTTTCGCTTGTCTGGGAATTGTTTAATCCCTCCATCATATTTAAATGATTTCTGTGGTGCATACAATATTCTTGGTTCAAGGCCTTCTGTTTCATTACGTTAAATATATCATGCCATTCTCTTCTGGCCTGTAAAGTTTCTCTTGAGAATTCTGATGATAGTCTAATGGGTTTTCCTTTGAAGGTGATCTTTTTTCTCTCCCTAGCTACCTTTAATACTCTGTCCTTATCTTTGATCTTTGCCATTTTAATTATTATGTGTCTTGGTGTTGTGTTCCTTGGGTCCCTTGTGTTGAGAGATATGTGGGCTTCCATGGTCTGAGAAACTATTTCCCTTCCCAGCTTTGGGAAGTTTTCAGCAATTATATCTTCAAAGACACTTTCTATCCATTTTTCTCTCTCTTCTTCTTCTGGTACTCCTATAATGCGAATATTGTTCCGTTCGGATTGGTCACACAGTTCTCTTAATATTCTTTCATTCCTAGAAATCCTTTTATCTCTCTCAGCCTCAGCTTCTCTGTATTCCTGTTGTCTGATTTCTATTCCATTAACAGTCTCTTGCACCACGTCCAGTCTGCTCCTAACCCTGTTGATCGCTTGTCTCATTTCTGCAATGTCTTTCTTCACTTCCTCTCTTAGCTCTTGCATATTTCTCTATAGATCCATCAGCATGGTTATGACTTTTATTCTGAATTCTTTTTCATTAAGATTGTGCATGTCTATCGCATCAGGCCCCCTCTCTGGTATTGTGTGGCTGATCTTTGTACCACATTCCTCTGTCTTTTCATGGCAATAGAAGTGGTCGCTTGTAGACGCCACATGTGTCAGCTGATAGAACAAAGTCACTTCCAGCTTGTTGTTCTCCTTGCCCTTCTCTGTGGCTTGAGCTGTTTTCCAGCACACTGGGAGGCAGTCTCTGGGACAATCCCCTGAGCTGCCTGTGTGCTGTTCGCCTCAGCCTAGCCTATAGCACTGCAGGGGTGTGCGGTCTTGCTGGGTGCTTTCTGGTCCCCTTGGTGCTTTCCAGCCCTTGTTGTGGATTCTGGGGTCCTTCGCGCTTAGTTGCATGCCAGCCAGGAGTAGGTTCTGTGAGGTTGCTGTGGGCGAGGGCGCTCCTCTGCTGTTCTGCCGCAGTGGCAGCTCTGCAGGTCCTTTGTGGTGCTGGTTGGGCAGGATGAATGGCAGGCTGATTATCTCTATGGGAAGCCTCAGGGCTGCTGCTTTGCCCAGATGCTGGCCAGGGCATCCAAAATTCCCCAAGACTCCCAGCCTGCTGGGCTGAGTGTGTTGGGCCTATTTTTTCCACTGTTGGGCCCTTGTCTCTTTAAGACTTTTAAAAAAGTGCCAGGTTATTTTGGGACTTCAGGGAAGATGGCAGCATGAGCAGGGCAGCAGAAATCTTCTCTGAACACTATATTTATCTACGAAAATATAGCAAATACAACTATTCCTAAAAGAGAGACCAGAATACACAGGAAAGCGCACAGAGTGCAGCTACACCCGAGAGGACTCGGCACCCCAAGAGGCGGGTAAGATATGGAGCCGCGACCCGGCGGGACCCGAGCCCTCCCCCACCCCAGCGCACCGGTGGGAGGAGAGGATACAGAGCCGGGAGGGAGTGGAAGTACCCCCCGCGAAATAACCAGCACCGGTGATCTGAGCGGGGAGCGCTGACACACATAGCGCGGTGTAGTGGAGATTGGAGACAGAGAGTGCAGGATCTGAGTGGGGAATGCGCCAGGGTGCTTGCAGCCGGTTCCCGGGAAGGAAAAAAAAAAGAAAAAAGAAAAGCGCGTGCTTTCTTCAGCAGTCTTAAAGAGACAGGAGCCCAGCGGATGAGCCGGATCGCCCCGGCACTCTCAGCCCAGCAGGCTGGGAGTCCTGGGGAGTTTTGGACCCCTTAGCTGGCGACTGGGAAAGGGTGGCCACACATCGACCTCCCAAAGAGATTAACAGCCTCCCTTTCGTTCCCACCCAAGGCAGAGCTATAAAGGGCCCTGTGGAGTGGGGTGGCCACGGCTGCGGAATAGTGGGGCAACAGCGCCACCTACAGCATCCCCACAGAATCTACTCCTGGTGGGAGGTGTTTTTTTTTGTTTTGCCTTGTTTTTTGCCTTTTGTTTTGTTTTGTTTTCTGTTTTTTCTTTTCTTTCTTTTTTCTTTTCTTTCTTTTCTTTTTTTCCTCTTTTTAAACTCTTAAAGAGCCCAGCTGACATATATGGCAACTACCAGTGACCACTTTTATAACCATGAAAAGACAGAGAAGTATGATCCAGACTAAAATCAAGCAGACAACCCCAGAGAGGGAGCCTGAAGGGATGGAAATGCACACTCTTCCTGAAAAAGAATTCAGAATAAAAGTCATAACCATGCTGATGGATCTACAGAGAAATGTGCAAGAGCTGAGGGAGGAAGTGAGGGAAGTGAGGAAAGAAAATGCAGAAATCAAACAAGCGATTGACGGCCTTAACAGCAGAATGGATGAGATGCAAGAGACTGTTAATGAAATAGAAATCAGAGAACAAGAATACAGAGAAGCTGAGGCAGAGAGACATAAAAGGATTTCTAGGAATGAAAGAATATTAAGAGAACTGTGGACAAATCCAAATGGAACAATATTCGCATTATAGGAGTACAAGAAGAAGAGAGAGAAAAAGGGATAGAAAGTGTCTTTGAAGAAATAATTGATGAAACTTTCCCTCGCTGGGGAAGGAAATAGTCTCACAGTCCATGAAAGCCCACAGATCTCCCAACACAAGGGACGCAAGGAAGACAACACCAAGACACATAATTATTAAGATGGCAAAGATCAAAGATAAAGAAAGGGTATTAAAGGCAGCTAGAGAGAGAAAAAAGATCACCTACAAAGGAAAACCCATCAGACTATCATCAGACTTCTCAACAGAAACCTTACAGGCCAGAAGAGAATGGCATGATTATTTAACGTTATGAAACCAAAGGGCTTTGAACCAAGAATATTGTATCCAGCATGATTATCATTTAAATATGACGGAGGGATTAAACAATTTCCAGGCAAATGAAAGTTGAGAGAGTTTGCCTCTCATAAACCTCCACTACAGGATATCTTAAACGGACTGCTCTAGAGGGAAGCACCTCTAAGGCTAAAAAGATGTCACCAGAGAAAATAAAATCATAGCAAAGAAAGCAGACCATCCAAATACTAACTAAAGGCAAAGAAAAAAACACCTAGTATATAAAGAATGGAGGAGGTAGAATAAGAAGGGAGAGAAATAAAGAAACATCAGACGGTGTTTACAATAACTTAACAAGAAAGTTAAGTTAGATTGTTAAATAGGAAAGAAGTAACCATTGAACCTTTGGTAACCACGAATCTAACGCCAGCAATGGAAATAAGGACATATCCATTAATAATCACCCTAAATGTAAATGGAATGAATGCACCAATCAAAAGGCACAGAGTAACAGAATGGATAAAAAAGCAAGACCCATCTATATGCTGCTTACACGAGACTCACCTCAAACTTAAAGATATACACAGACTAAAAGTGAAGGGATGGAAAAAGATATTTCATGCAAACAAAAAAGAGAAAAAAGCAGGTGTTGCAGTACTTGTATCATTCAAAATAGACTTCAAAATGAAGAAAGTAGCAAGAGATAAAGAAGGACATTACATAATGATAAAAGGGTCACTCCAACAGGAAGATATAACCATTATGAATATATATGCACCCAACACAGGAGCACCAGCATATGTGAAGCAAATACTAACAGAATTAAGGGAGGAAATAGAAAGCAATGCATTCATTTTAGGAGACTCCAACTCACCACTCACTCCAAAGGACAGATCAACCAGACAGGAATTAAGTAAAGACACAGAGGCACTGAACAACACACTAGAACAGATGGACCTAACAGACATCTACAGAACTCTACACCCAAAAGCAACAGGATACACATTCTTCTCAAGTGCACATGGAACATTTTCCAGAATATACCACAAAATAGACCACAAAGAGGAACTCAGCAAATTCAAAAATATTGAAATCCTACCAACCAACTTCTCAGATCACCAAGGTATAAAACTAGAAATAAATTTTAGAAAGAAATCAAAAAGGCTCACAAATGCATGGAGACTTAACAACATTCTCCTTACTAATCAATGGGTTAATGACCAAATCAAAACAGAAATCAAAGAATATATGGAGACTAATGACAACAAAACAAAGCCACAACTTGTGTGGGACACAGCAAAGGCAGTTCTAAGAGAAAAATATATTGCAATGCAGGCCTATTTAAAGAAGGAAGAACATTCCCTAATGAATAGTCTAAAGACACAATTACTGAAATTGGAAAAAGAAGAAGAAATGAGGCCCAAAGTCACCAGAAGGAGGACATAATAAAGATCAAAGAAGAAAGGAATAAAATTGAGAAGAATAAAACAGTAGAAAAAAATCATTGAAACCAAGAGCTGGTTCTTTGAAAAAATACGCAAAATAGATAAACCCCTAGCTAGACTCATTAAGAGAAAAAGAGAATCTACACACATAAACACAATCAGAAATGAGAAAGGAAAAATAACGACTGACCCCACAGAAATGCAAAAAATTATAATAGAATGTTATGAGAATCTATATACTAACAAGCTTGAAACCTGTAAGAAATGAACAACTTCTTAGAAAAATACAACCTCCCAAGACTAAGGAAGAAACAGAAAAATTAAACAGACCAAACACCAGCAAAGAAATTCAATCAGTAATCCAAAAACTACCTAAGAACAATACCCCCAGACCTAACAGATTCACCTCTGAATTCTACCAGACATATAGAGAAGAAATAACACCCATTCTTCTTAAAGATTTCCAAAAAATAGAAGAGGAGGGAATACTTCCAAACACATTCTATGAAGGCAGTATCACTCTAATACCAAAACCGATAAAGACCTCACCAAAAAAGAAAATTACAGACCAATATCCCTGATGAACGTCGATGCAAAAATACTCAACAAAATATTAGCAAACCGAATTCAAAAATACATCAAGAGGATCATACACCATGATCAAGTGGGATTCATCCCAGGGATGCAAGGATGGTACAACATTCGAAAATCCAACAACATCATCCACCACATCAACAGAAAGAAAAACAAAAACTACATGATCATCTCCATAGATGCTGAGAAAGCATTTGACAAAATTCAGCACCCATTCATGATTAAAACTCTCAACAAAATGGGTATAGATGGCAAGTGCCTCAACATCATAAAGGCCATATATGACAAACCCACAGCTAACATCATACTTAATGACGAGAAGCTGAAAGCTTTTCTTCTAAGATCGGGAACAAGACAGGGATGCCCACTCTCCCACTGTTATTCAACATACTACTGGAGGTCCTAGCCACGGCAATCAGACATAACAAAGACATACAAGGCATGCAGATTGGTAAAGAAGAAGTCAAATTGTCACTATTTGCAGATGACATGATACTGTACACAAAACCCTAAAGACTCCACTCCAAAACTACTAGAACTAATATCTGAATTCAGCAAAGTTACAGGATACAAAATTAACACACAGAAATCTGTTGCTTTCTTATACACTAAGGTTGAACTAACAGAAACAGAAATCAGAAAAACAATTCCATTCGCAATTGCATCAAGAAGAATAAAATACCTAGGAATAAACCTAAAGAAGGAAGTGAAAGACCTGTACTCTGAAAACTACAGGACACTCCTAAGAGAAATTAAAGAGGACACTAACAAATGGAAATGCATCCCATGCTCGTGGCTAGGAAGAATAAATATTGTCAAAATGGCTATACTACCCCAAGCAATCTACAGATTCAACACAATCCCTATAAAACTACCAGCAGCTTTCTTCAATGAACTCGAACAAATAATTCTAAAATTCATATGGAACCACAAAAGACCCCCCAATACCAAAAGCAATCCTGAGAAGGAGGAATAAAACAGGGGGAATTACACTCCCTGACTTCAAGCTCTACTATAAAGCCACAGTAATCAAGACAATTTGGTATTGGCACAAAAACAGACCCACAGACCAGTGGAACAGAATAGAAAATCCAAACATTAACCCAAACATATACAGTCAATTAATATTTGGCAAAGGAGCCTTGGATATACAATGGGGAGATGACGGCTTCTTCAGCAGCTGGTGTTTGAAAAACTGGACAGCTACATGTAAGAGAATGAAACTGGACTACTGTCTAGCCCCATACACAAAGGTAAACTCAAGCTGGATCAAATACTTGAATGTAAGTCATGAAACCATAAAACTCTTAGAAAAAAACATAGGCAAAAATCTCTTGGACATAAACATGAGCGAATTCTTCATGAACATATCTCCCCGGGCAAGGGAAACAAAAGCGAAAATGAACAAGTGGGACTACATCAAGCTGAAAAGCTTCTGTACAGCAAGGAACACCAATAGTAGAACAAAAAGACATCTTACAGTATGGGAGAATATATTCATAAATGACGTATCTGATAAAGGGTTGACATCCAAAATATATAAAGAACTCACGCACCTTAACAAACAAAAGCAAATAATCCAATTAAGAAATGGGCAGAGGACATGAATAGACACTTCTCCAAAGAAGAAATTCAGATGGCCAACAGGCACATGAAAAGATGCTCCACATCGCTAATCATGAGAGAAATGCAGATTAAAACCACAATGAGATATCACCTCACACCAGTGCGGATGGCCAACATCCAAAACACAAACAACAACAAATGTTGGCGAGGATGTGGAGAAAAGGGAACCCTCCTACACTGCTGGTGGGACTGCAAATTAGTTCAACCATTGTGGAAAGGAGTATGGAGGTTCCTCAAAAAACTCAAAATAGAAATACCATTTGACCCAGGAATTCCACTCCTAGGAATTTACCCTAAGAATGCAGCAGCCCAGTTTGAAAAGACAGATGCACCCCTATGTTTATTGCAGCACTATTTACAATAGCCAAGAAATGGAAGCAACCTAAGTGTCCATCAGTAGATGAATGGATAAAGAAGAAGTGATACATATACACAGTGGAATATTATTCAGCCATAAGAAGAAAACAAATCCTACCATTTGCAACAACATGGATGGAGCTAGAGGGTATTATGCTCAGTGAAATAAGCCAAGCTGAAAAAGCCAAGTATCAAATGATTTCACTCATATGTGGAGTATAAGAACAAAGAAAAAAAAAACTGAAGGAACAAAAACAGCAGCAGACTCACAGAACCCAAGAACGGACTAATAGTTACCAAAGGGAAAGGGACTGGGGAAGATGGGTGGGAAGGGAGGGATAAGAGGGAAAAAGGGGCATTACGATTAGCAGATGTAATGTTGGGGGGGCACGGGGAGGGCAGTACAACTCAGAAGACAAGTAGTGATTCTATAGCATCTCACTACGCTGATGGACAGTGACTCTAATCGGGTGGGTGGGTGGGACCTGATGAAGGGGTAGTTTAATAACCGTAATAACCATCATATTACACATGTAATTGTAGATTAATGATACCAAAATGAAGTATAAAAAAAAAGTGCCCTGTTTTCTTTTGTCCCGGGAGGTGGTTGAGGGGACCTGCTTGCAGTTGCCGTTTCAGGTTGTGCTTGTCTGCTTCTCTGATCTCTTGATACACCATGCGATGTGTGTTAGTGCTCCCGGCGCAGATCACCAGGGCTGGTTATTTAGCTGGCCTGTGCTTACACTCCCTCCCCGCTCTGATTCTTTTCCTCCTGCTGGTGCGCTGTGGTAGGGGAGTGCTCGGGTCCTACCGGGTCTCAGCTTTGAATCTTAGCCGCTTCATGAGGCACTGAATTCTCACAGGTGTATCTGTAGCCTGGCTATTGTACTGTGTCTTCTGGTCTCTCTTTTAGGAATAGTTGTATTTTCACAAATATATATGGTTTTGGAGTAGATTTCCGCCACCCTGCTCACGCCGCCATCTTCCCAGAAGTCCAGTACTCAGAATATTGATAGAGTTTATCTACCACACTTTTGAGCACATGTGTCCTACAAGGTCTCCAATGTGCTAACCATATCTTGCTCATTCTTCCCGTAAGCATTTTGTAATCAGTCTGGTGAGTCAGGTTATGTTGTGTGAGAGGTTAAGAGACCTCACACTTCTTTCCACTACATTATTGGAGAGGGTAGGAGAATTAACATAATATTAGGTAAATTTGTAAATATAAAATGTTTGTTCCTTGTGAATGTGAACTCTCCTTGATCCAACTTTGTGATGGTGATGAAAAATATGTCTTTTAACAATTCAATAGTGTGCATTTGTCATGTTAATCATGGCGGGATAAATTGCAAAATTTCCTGACTCACCCCCTGGCCTGAGTTCCCTTACATATAAATAGGTGTTTACCACTGCAGAGCCTCCTGTCAATCTGGGGTAAGAGGTGGAGAGAAAATGGCCATTCTTTCCTCCCCTCTGTTCCTGGTACACAATTGGTCTGCTACCTGCCAGTCACCAAGGACCTGCTGACTGAGTTCCTCAAGGAAGGTGTGGGAAGTAGTAAAGAGTGCATCAGTGGGAGAGTGTGCTCTCTGGTTGGAGGAGGCGGACGGTGCTGAGCCCAGCCAACGAATTTGAGCAAGCTGTGAGCAATATAAAAGTTTCTCCCAACCTGCCCATTCCCTTGATTTATTTCATTTTCACTGGTTTCATAAGGGATTCATCCTGGGCCAGGAACACCATTCACGCCAGAGATACGATCTGCCATAGTAAATGTACCACATCTAACATAGGGACTCTGACTTGTTTGAGTTTCAGCTGTTCGTATTTTTTAAATTTATTTTTTAATTTAAATATTGATACAAATATGCATTAATTTCAAAGGTATAACACTGTGGTTCAACAGTTACACATAGTATTGAATCCTCATCCCCATTAGGGTGGTTACTATCTGTCAACATAGGAAGATGTTACAGAATCAACCACTCTCTTTTCTCAATGCTGTAGTCCTATCCCTGTTACCAATTTATCTTATGCTTGAGATTTTTTTGCCCATTTTTCTCCCTCATGCTCCCCACTACCAAACCCAGCCCCTCCCCCATGGTAACCACCAGTCACTTCTCAGTGCCCATGAGTCTACTGCTGTGTTTTTATTTTGTTTTGCTTTGTTTTTATAGTCCACACTGAAATCATATAGTATTAGTCTTTCTCCACCTGACTTATTTCGCTGATCATAATACCTTCTGGATCCATTCATGTTGTTGCAAAAGGTAGGATTTCATTTTCTTTTTTTAAATTTTATTTTGCTGTCATTAAGGTACAGTTACATGAACAACATTATGGTTACTAGACTCCCCCTATTAGCAAACCCCCACCACATACCCCATTACAGTCACTACCCATCAGTGCAGTAAGATGCTATAGAATCACTACTAGTCTTCTCTGTGTTATACTGCCTTCCCTGTGTCACCCCCTACATTATACATGTTAATTGTAATGTCCCCTTTTCCCCGTTATCCCTCCCTTCCCACCCATCCTCCCCAATCCCTTTCCCTTTGGTAACTGTTAGTACATTCTTGGGTTCTGTGAGTCTGCTGCTGTTTTGTTACTTCAGTTTTTGCTTTGTTCTTATACTCTACAGATGAGTGAAATCATTGGGTACTTGTCTTTTCTCTGCCTGGCTTATTTCACTGAACATAATACCCTCTGGCTCCATCCATATTGTTGCAAATGGTAGGATTTGTTTTCTTCTTATGGCTGAATAATATTCCATTGTGTATATGTACCACATCTTCTTTATCCATTCATCTACTGATTGACTCTTAGGTTGTTTCCATTTCTTTGCTATTGTACATAGTGCTGTGATAAACATACGGGTGGGTATGTCTTTTTCATACTGGGCTGCTGCATTCTTAGGGTAAATTCCTAGGAGTGGAATTCCTTTGTCAAATGATATTACTATTTTTATTTTTCTGAGGAACCGCCATACTGCTTTCCACAGTGGTTGAACTGTTTTACATTCCCACTAGCAGTGTAGGAGGGTTCCCCTTTCTACATATCCTCACGAACATTTGTTGTTGCTTGTCTTTTGGATGTTGTCCACCCTAACTGGTGTGAGGTGATATCTCATTGTGGTTTTAATTTGCATTTCTCTGATGACTAGTGATGTGGAGCATCTTTTCATGTGGCTATTGGCCATCTGAATTTCTTCTTTCGAGAAGTGTCTGTTCAGCTCCTCTGTCCATTTCTTAATTGGATTATTTGCTTTTTGTTTGCTGAGGTAAGTGAGATCTTTATATAATTGGGATGTCAACCCCTTATCAGATATGTCATTTATGAATATATTCTCCCATACTGCAGGATGTCTTTTTGTCCTTTGCTGTACAGAAGCTTTTCAATTTGATACAGTTCCACTTGTTCATTTTTGCTTTTGTTTCCCTTGCCTGGGGACATATGTTCATGAAGAAGTCGCTCATGTTTATGTCCAGGAGATTTTTGCCTATGCTTTTTTCTAAGAGTTTTATGGTTTCATGACTTACATTCAGGTCTTTGATCCATTTAGAGTTTACTTTTGTATATGGGGTTAGACACCAATCCAGTTTCCTTCTCTTACATGTAGCTGTCCAGTTTTGGCAATACGAGCTGTTGAAAAGGCTATCATTTTCCCATTGCATATCCATGGATCCTTTATCATATACTAATTCACCATATATGCTTGGGTTTATATCTGGGCTCTCTAGTCTGTTCCATTGGTCTATGGGTCTGTTTTTGTGCCAGTACCAAATTGTCTTGATTACTGTGGCTTTGTAGTAGAGCTTGAAGTCAGGGAGCATAATTCCCCCATTTTATTCTTCATTCTCAAGATTCTTTGGCTATTTTGGGTGTTTTGTGGTTCCATAGGAATTTTAGAATTATTCTCCAGTTCATTGAAGAATGCTGTTGGTATTTTGGTTGGGATTGCATTGAATCTGTAGATTGCTTTAGGCAGGATGGCCATTTTTACAATATTAATTCTTCGTATCCATGAGCATGGGGTGTGTTTCCATTTATTGGTATCTTTTTAAATTTCTCTCATGAGTGTCTTGTAGTTTTCAGAGTATAGGTCTTTCACTTCCTTGGTTAGGTTTATTCCTAGTTATTTTATTCTTTTTGAAGTGATTGTGAATGGAATTGTTTTCCTGATTTCTCTTTCTGCTAGTTCATCCTTAGTGTATAGGACTGCAACAGATTTCTGTGTATTAATTTTGTATCCTGCAACTTTGCTGAATTCGGATATTAGATCTAGTAGTTTTGGAATGGATTCTTTAGGATTTTTTATGTATAATATCATGTCATCTGCAAATAGGGACAGTTTGACTTCTTCCTCACCAATCTGGAAGCCTTTTATTTCTTTGTGTTGTCTGATTGCCATGGATAGGACCTCCAGAACTATGTTGAATAAAATTGGGGGGAGTGGGCATCCTTGTCTTGTTCCTGATCTTAGAGGAAAAGCTTTTAGGTTCTTGCTGTTAAACATAACCCTGTCTGTGGGTTTGTCATATATGGCCTTTATTATGTTGAGGTACTTGCCCTCTATAGGCATTGTGTTGAGAGTTTTTATGATGAATGGATGTTGAATTTTGTCAAATGCTTTTTCAGCATCTATGGATATGATGATGTGGTTTTTGTCATTCTTTTTGTTTATGTGGCGGATGATGTTGATGGATCTTCAAATGTTGTATTGTCTTTGCATCCCTGGGATGAATCCCACTTGATCATGATGGATGTTCTTTTTGATGTATTTTTGAATTCAGTTTGCTAATATTTTGTTGAGTATTTTTGCATCTACATTCATCAGGGATATTGGTCTGTAGTTTTCTTTTTTTTTGTGTTCTTTTTGCCTGGTTTTGGTACTAGAGTGATGTTGCCTCATTGAATGAGTTTGGGAGTATTCCCTCCTCTTGTACTTTTTGGAAAACTTTAAGGAGAATGGGTATTAAGTCTTCAGTAAATGTTTGATAAAATTCAGCAGTGAAAACATATGGTCTAGGGGTTTTGTTATTAGGTAGTTTTTTGATTACCAACTCAATTTCTTTGCTGATAATTGGTCTATTTAGATTTTCTGTTTCTCCCTGGGTCAGCCTTGGCAATGTTGTATTTTTCTGGAAAGTTGTCCATTTCTTCTAGGTTATCCAGTTTGTTATTGTATAGTATTTCATAGTATTCTCTCATAATTTTTTGTATTTCCCTGGTCTCTGTAGTGGTTTTTCCTTTCTTATTTCTGATTTTGCTCATGTTGTAGACTCTCTTTTTTCTTGATAAGTCTGGCTAGGTGTTTATTTTGTTTATTTTCTCAAAGAACCAGTTCCTGCTTTCACTGATTCTTTCTGTTGTTTTATTCTTCTCAATATTATTTATTTCTGCTCTAATCTTTATTATGGCCCTCTTTCTACTAACTTTCGGCCTCATTTGTTCTTAATTTTCCAGGTTTGTTAATTGTCATTTTAGACTGTTCATATGGTATTGTTCTTTCCTAAGGTAGGCCTGTATTGCAATATATTTCCCTCTTAGCATGGCCTTCACTGCAACCCACAGATTTTGCAGTGTTGAATTATTGTTGTCATTTGTCTCCGTATATTGCTTGATCTCTGTTTTTATTTGGTCATTTATCCATTGATTATTTAGGAGCATGTTATTAAGCCTCCATATGTTTGTGGGCTTTTTTGTTTTCTTTGCGTAATTTATTTCTAGTTTCATACCTTTGTGATCTGAGAAGTTGGTTGGTACAATTTCAATATTTTTAAATTTACTGAGGCTCTTTTTGTGGCCTAGTATATGATCTTCTTGAAAATGTTCCATGTGCACTTGAGAAGAATGTGTATTCTGCTACTTTTGTATGGAGTGTTTGGTAGATGTCCATTAGGTCCATAGGTTCAAATACATTGTTCAGTGCCTCAGTGTCTCTTTATTTATTTTTTGTCCGGTTGATCTGTCCTTTGGAGTAAGTGGTGTGTTGATGTCTCCCAAAATGAATGCATTGCATTCTATTTCCTCCCTTTAATTCTGTTAGTATTTGTTTCATATATGTAGGTGATCCTGTGTTGGGTGCATAGATGTTTATAATAATTAAATCCTCTTGTTGTACTGACCCCTTTATAATTATGTAATGTCCTTCTTTGTCTCTTGTAACTTTCATTGTTTTGAAGTCTATTTTGTCTGATATAAGTACTGTAACTCCTGCTTTTTTCTCCCTATTAGTTGCATGAAATATCTTTTTCCATTCCTTTACTTTCAGTCTGTCTATGTCTTTGGGTTTGATGTGAGTCTCTTGTAGGCAGCATATAGATGGGTCTCATTTTTTTAATCCATTCAGTGACTCTGTGTCTTTTGATTGGTGCATTCAGACCATTTACATTTAGGGTGATTATCGATAGGTATGTACTTATTGCCATTGCAGTCTTTGCATTCCTGGTTGCTGACGGTTGCTATCTAACAGTCTAATTTAACTCACTTCATATGCTATTAAAAACACAACCTAAAAGTTCTTTTTTTTCCTCTTTTTTCTTCCTCTCCATTCTTTATTTGTTAGGTATCATATTCTGTACTCATTGTCTATCCCTTGATTGACTTTTGGGGTAGTTGATTTGATTTTTCATCTGGTTAGTAATCTATTGTTTTACTTTGCTGTGGTTTTATTTCTCCTGGTGATATCTATAATACTTCCATCTATAGCAGTCCCTCCATGATGCTCTGTAGAGGTGGTTTGTGGGAGGTAAATTCTCTCAGCTTTTGCTTATCTGAAAATTGTTTAATCCCTCCTTCAGATTTAAATGATAACCTTGCCAGGTAGAGTATTCTTGGTTCAAGGCCTTCTGCTTCATTGCATTAAATATATCATGCCACTCCCTTCTGGCCTGTAAGGTTTCTGTTGAGGAATCTGATGATAGCCTGATGGGTTTTCCTTTGTAGGTGATCTTTTTCCTCTCTCTAGCTGCTTTTAAAAGTCTGTCTTTATCCTTGATCTTTGCCACTTTAATTAATATATATCTTGATGTTGTCTTCCTTGGGTCCCTTTTGTTGGGAGATCTGTGCACCTCCATGGCTTAAGAGACTATCTCCTTCTCAATATTAGGGAAGTTCTCAGCAATTACCTCCTCAATAACACTTTCTATCCCTTTTTCTCTCTCTTCTTCTTCTGGTACCCCTATAATGCGGATATTGTTCCGTTTGGATTGATAACACAGTTCTCTCTCAATATTCTTTATTCTTAGAGATCCTTTTTCTTTCTGTACCTCAGCTTCTTTGTATTCCTCTTCTCTAATATCTATTCTATTTACCATCTCTTCTATTACATCTAACCTGCTTTTAAATCCCTCCATTGTATGTTTCATTTCATATATGGAATTTCTTAATGATTCAATCTCTGTCTTAAATTCATCCCTTAGTTCTTGAATATTATTCTGTACCTCCATGAGCATATTTATGATTTTTATTTTAAACTCTCTTTCAGGAACATTGGTGTGTTCAGTTTCATTTGGCCCTTTTACTGTGGTTTGTGAGGTTTTCATCTGAACCATGGTCTTTTGATGTTTCATATTTCTGTGTTGTGCCCTCTAGTGCCCAGAAGCTCCAGTCTCTAGAGCTGCTCAGCCGACAGAGTGAGGTTGGGGGTCGTAGGGGAGTGGCGCTGGTGCCTGGGGGGAGGAAAGAGCTGTTTCCTGCTTCCCGGCTGCAGTGCCTGTCTCCAGTATCATAGCCAGTGGGCCATGCACACAGGTGTACCACTCTGTGCTCGGCATCTCTAGCTGTTGTAGGTGGGGCCTCCCTCTGGCTGGCCTTATGCCAGTGCAGTGACTCCTGGTTTGTGAGCCGGTGCCGTCAGGCCAGTAGTAAGGCTCAGCAGACTGCGTTTCATAGTGGGGGACCTTGGAGCTGAGTAGGTAGCTAAGGGTATGGAGCGCCTGAAGCTCCTCAAAGTTCCCAACCTGCTGGGCAGAGCACACCCAGACAATCTTGTCCACCTATGCCTTCTTCCGCATAGCAAGCTTCATGCCAACCCCACCCTTCCAGCAGCCCTCTTGCTGCTAGGAAGCCTCTCAGGCTCCCTGCCTTCCCTCTGTCCCAGAGTGGCTGGGTGTGGATCCCCGTCCTCCACAAATGGCCAGAATCTCAGTCTATCAAGCACTCCACCTACCCCGGTTCCCCAATCCCGCCAACCTCCAGATCACCACACAATGTACGTTTGTGCTCCAAAGCAGACCTTCAGGGCTGGGTGTTCAGCAGTCCCAGGCTTCCACCCCCTACACTCTCTGTTTCTCTTCCTTCTGCCAGTGAGCTGGGGTGGAGGAAGGGCTTGGGTCCTGCTGTATCAAGGCTTTCGTACATTACCCTGTTTCGTGAGGTCTTCTCTGTTCATGAGGTCTGTATGCTATCTGGTGCAGCCTTCTTTCCTGTTGCTGTTTTAGGGCTAGTTGCATTAACTATATTTTCACACTATATGTGGTTTTGTGAGGAATTCTCTGTCTCACCTCACACCGCTATCTTGAATCCTTCGATTTCATTTTTGTTTTATGGCTCTATGGGTTTTGCAGAACTTAAAGTACTAAATTAATGGAGATGCAATAGGAACCACCATCCCTGAATCATTTAGACAAGTATAATCCATAAGAAATATAGTCAGATATGTAATTTAAAAATATTTTAGTGACCACATTTTAAGAAGTAAAAATAAATGGCAAATTAATTGTAATAATATGTTTAAAACTAATGTATGTAAAACTTTTGACAGATAATCAATATTAAAAATTAATGATTGTTTACATTTTTATATTAAGCATTTAAAATCAACTGTACCTTGTATATTTCCACCTCATAACAATTCAGAATGTACATTTTGATTGAAAACAGTTGGTTCAGTATTAAGATTTATTAAAATTGACATTTGAAAAATTAGATTCACATACCCAAGAAATGCCTAATGTAGTCACAATATTTTCAGTCACTGACACACATAACAAGAATTATAAAATTGATTAAACCTTTTTAGAATACTTAAATTTATTTTGAACAAAATTCATATACATTTGAAAGCTTTGTATGTCCACATTAATTTATACTTCTGTTAAATCAGTATTATTAACAGAAATATAAAAAGTTAAAACATAAATTGAAAAGTATCTCTAAATTCATCAAAATTAAGAGTTGTTTTCAATGTTTCTCATAGATTTTGCAGACAATTTACATAACACTATTGATTACAATTACACTTTTCTTCACAGCATGTGTAAATTATAAAATGTGTAAAATCATTATTATATCATAAAATGTTTCCACTTCAATGTAAACACTCATACCTTTCTAGCTATATCACAAATAAGTGCTGTTTTCTTTATTGACTTCAATTCAGCTGCAGCATGCCTAGTCATGGTCTTGCTGATAAGATATAAGTAACTGCATTTTTATCTTAATTATTAACATGTGTGCTGTATGTTTTGTTTCAGGATCTATAAATTGGTGTAAAACTACAGTAAATCTTTGCAAAACTCTTCTATGACACAATCCATAAACAATGGCTAGGGACACATCATTAAGTTACCTTTTCTCTATTTTGAAATGTAATTAATTGAGTTAATTAAATTGGAATAACTGGTGATGTATAACAAGTATAAACTGAGTGAATTAAACAAGTTTACTCATAATACATAGATTATGCTTCAGAAAACTAAGAATAATTATTTTCAATATATATCACCTAGAGAAATGAAGGAGAAATAAGGAAATGTTATCACCATGTTTTAAAAATTCAATAAACCTAGATTTTTGATCTGACATGGCCAAAACAACTTTTGTTAAGAAAAAAGCTATTTTTTAACTTAGCACAAATTGTTTTATAAAGATACAATTAGTCTTTAATATTCAAAACCTGTCCATGTTTTATTTAATTAGAAAATATTTTATGGTGAATTTAAAAATAATTATGTCAATTTAATTACTCATAGCAGTTATCATAGTTACCAATGTAACTTATCTTGTTTAAATAAAATATCCCCAAAACACATTACCATATTATATTAGTCAATTAAAAAAATATTTGAAATGAGAAAAATCTATTGGTGCTGACTAAATCAACCACATTTTTAAATGTAATACTAGAAATGACCCTTCTGACATGTACACTCATTATAACAATATAGCTACCGAGGCAGATGCCACAATAAAATGTATCCATACCAAAACAGTAAAGGTGTTCATAATGGGAAAAAAATAGCTTACAGTATTTCAGTTTTTAATTTTAGTTTAATTAAATTTAAAGTTTAAAATTCAGTTCATTAGCCCTAATTTGCCATATTTGAAGTGCTCAATAATCACACCTAACCATTGGATCACCATAGTAGATAATTCAGCTTTAGCTTTTTTAAGGCAGCCCCATTTCCACCATCTCACCTGTGTTATACTTTAACTTAATCATCTTAGCTGGACTGGGATAGCAGTTTTTAGATTTGTAACTGACTCTCCCCAATATGATAAATCTCATACCAGAGTCCAGGTCTCATTGTGGTTATTTGTTAAAAGTATGTCTACCCATTATACATGTGTGAATGGAGTAAATGCCCACATGTGATAGGGACACAAAATTAGTGATCTGATGGTGGAGATGTAATACCATCCAGAAACAGATGAGTATATACATAGTTACAGATAGAGGCATTTCTCTGAAAAATGGCTCCACTTCATGCTCCTTTCATTTTGTAACTCCAGCATTCATGCCAGGGCCTTTTATCTCCTTGTTGTCTGTTTTCTATGCAATATCCTCTCCATCAAGCCAATGAGATGCAGACATTGGTGACAGGCTCTCTTGATAGTCTTGGCTTGGAAGAGAAAATGGCACTGCTACTCATGTACCTGTAGCTTTAACTGAATTAAGTGGATCCATCTAACCGTAGAGGTCTGAGAAATGTGATCCTACATGTCTAAGAATTTTCATTAAAATCTGCTCATTTTTCAAAGTAGCAATGGCACAGAAACATCATATAAGCTTTGCTCTTCTTCCTCAGATTGCTTTTACAATTCAGTCTTTTTGCTTTCATAAACATTTTAAGATTTTTGTATCTATGTCTGTTAAAAGTACTGAACTTTCAACAGGGATGGCACTGACAACATTGATGGCTTTTGGTAGTATTGACATTTTAACAATGTTAATTCTTCCAATCCATGAACGTGGGATACCTTTCCATTTGTTTGTGTCTTTACAGCTATATCTGTTTATTCTGATAGCTTCCTATGGACCTTAATTTTTGTGTTCCTTGATGCCTTATGTTGGTATCTGCACATTCTATTAAGTAGCATCTTGTTCCAGACTTTTCAGTTTTGCTCAGGCAGAGACAGTTCTCCACCAGCCATCTCAGTTTTGTTTCTGGTGTTTCTGGTGGTAACATTCTTGGTTAGGTTGGGCCTGCTATTAGGGTCTATTTTTTTGGTGAGGCAACTGTTTGAGCGCTAAGGTTTGGGGTGGTGGGTGTGTCACTGGCTGAGAAAAGCTGGATTAGCCTGATGGTGGTGTTCCCTGTCCAATTAAAGGTGGATGATAGGCTCCACAACTGCCTGGATTCTTGGGTCAGGCTCACTAGATGGTCAGGACTGGGTACTGTACTCAGCATTAGGGGGAAATATGCATTAGCTTCACTGCCTGGGGATGTACCTAGGACCTTCACAGTTCGTATGTGGTGACTCTGAGTCAGGTAATGCTTTGCGATGGTCCAGTGAGGCCACCAGTTGTTTTCCTCTGCAGATAGGGAAAGCCGCAGGCATCACTCTCTGTTCACGTGACCCCCTAAGCAGGGCTGTTGGATGGGGTAGGCAGCTCCCCAGGTGGTCTCATAGGTTACCCTGGTCGGGGGCTGAAGGTTCTAGCCACCAATAAATGGATTTACAGATTTGTTTCCTGTCTCGTCGTAGTATGAGAAATACCTCCAAGGCCACTGAGGCTCTTTGATTGCCTTGACTCAGCTACCCTGTGATCCCAGTTCCCAGGCTGAACAGGGCCACTGGCTTCACCCTGGAGGTGATGAGCTCTGGCCGCCCACCTCTCAGCTCAATTCTTGCTGGGTTATGCAGCTTCCAGATCTTCTCATGAACCTTAATGGTCACCTGGAGCTGGAAGCCACATCACAGCCAGTGGGGCTATGACTCAGCTCTCAGCCTGGGTGTGGGCACATCTGGCTGCAAGGCCATCTTCTGAGCCCAACCAGGCAGACCTGCACCCCACTAAGTTCCCAGGTCGGACTGACCACTGACTTCTTTCAGCAAATAGCAATGCCACAGGTTGGTACTATTACCTGAGTACTGGAGGTAGGAACTCAGGTTACAAAGATCCAAGTCTGTCTTTTGAAAGCTCCTGATCCCTTATTTTTTTGTCAAATTCCCAGTGGTTGAGCCCTGCAGATCTCCCTCCAATCCCTTAATCCCCATGGGGAGAAAACAGAGGAGGCGCTCCATGGAAGTGAGCCACAGTGCTGGAGGGACCTGGTTGTCACAAAGCTGGGATGTGGTGGGACTTTTCTCCCACTGGAGGAAATGAAGCCGAATGAGTAATATTTCAGGACGGAAGTTCTGTGTGTGTCATGCACAGCACCGTGACTCTAGTTACTGAAACTGCACTATATGCTCCAATTTTGCTAGAAAGGTAGATCTTAAGTGTTCTCACCACGGACAGATACACACAATGGTCACTGTGTGAGTTGATGACTATGTTAACTTGCAACATTGTGCTGATCATTTCTCAATGTATACATCTATCAGAACATCAAGTTGAAGACCTTAAATGTATACACTGTTTATTGGTTAATTATATCTTAATGCAGCTGGATAAATGGAAACTCATATCAGCACCGGAGCATCCTGTCTGGAATTCATTAGCTCTATTACTTAGTGAAGTGACTTTAACAGTTCCACCATGGAGGAAAGTATGAGGGTTTATTCAATGGATAATTAGAGTACTTGACACAAGTGTGTTTGTAAGTGTGCTGTGAGTTTGCACACATACTAACCACAGTGATAGCACACAGGCAGCCCTCGGTGTTTTTCCTGTCATCATTACTTCAGGGAGATGGAGGAGAGTTTTAGGAAGTTCACAGTAATACTCAATAAGGAGTCATAATTATGTACCCTGAATAAGTATTTTCATTTAAGTAAAGGAAGTTAATTCCATCTCTTTGCCTTAGGAGAGGTGACGGAAAACAATACCAACTCCTATAATTAAAGGCAGGGGAATGGATTCCCCACAGGGCTAAAAACTTAAGTTTCTTCTTACCATGGGCAGGCTGAGAAGGGATATTCTAGTAATGAAAATCCTTTTAATTTTTATTGACAATTCTTGTCTTTCTGGGAAACTGCAGAGGACAAGGTTTCCACCAAACAACTGAGGGCAGGTAAGACTTTTAGAATCCATGAGTGCTTCTAAAATGCAGGTGGAAATGTATTAAAAATTTGCTACTTTGAAAGTCTCTAAAAATATGGGTATATTTTATTTGCCATGGGTATATTAATATAGACAGAAATATTCACATTCATGGATATATAATTTTATTAAAATTAGAGTAATATTGATAACCTGGGGTTAAATGATATAATAAACTTGGAATTATATTTAAATGAGTGGTTTTATGAATACTTTGGCCTACTTTCATCAATACTATGAGTAAACATCTTTTTATCTCTAGTTCATTACTTTGTCTTTCAATTCATTTATCAACAATGATAAAATTTCCAGCTGTGTATTGCGAGCTTTCTTTTATTGAAGAAATATAAAAACATACAAGGCAGGTGATCTGCCTTCCCAGTAGCCTCAGGTCTCACTGGAATCATACAGTACGCACACCCACTGTGAAACAGCCAGGTGAGGGTGTGTGTGAGCTACTGTCAGACACTCGGCTGCACACGGAGATGGGAGATGGCTGGTTTCATTTCTTCAGTGATTTCTGAGCTAAGGACTTAGTCATGATTTCACTTCATTTGTACAGTACGACTTTGAGGAATGCAGTATTACTCTCCTTGTAGGGATGAGAGAATTGAGGCAGAGGGTTACCTGCCTCAGCTCAGAGACAAGATTGATTGGATAAAGGTCCTTTTTGCTTTTTCTATTTCCACATACCCTGGCACTCCTGAGGCGGTGGCAAAGGGTGGTGAATAGGAAACATGTGTCAGGTGAGAAAAAGGGCATAACTGAGTGATCTGAACAGCAGGTTTGGGCCACATTCTCTTCTTTAATAAGCACAGCCCACATTCACAGATACTCTACAGGTGCCTTGTGCTCTTGTAACACTTGCACATGTGTTTTTAAATTGCTTCACTTAATTTCAAATAGACCAAACATTTTATAACAACCATTTCTATATATAAATATATTTTTTAATTGAAGTGTTGCAGATATACAATCTCATATTGGTTTGAAGTGTGCAGCACAGTGGTTCTACAGTTCCCCGTGTTATTATATCCTCACCCCCTCTAGTGCAGTTACTATCTGTCCACATAGGAAGGTGTTCAGAATCATTGACTATATTGTCCATGCTGCACTACCAAACCTGTGACCAACTTAAATTTTTGCAAAATTTTTTTAAGAAGCACTGTTTTTACCAGTGGTTTAAAAAAGTTGTAGGACACCCTCTGATCATATGACCCTCTCGGTCCATGCTGGTGATACCAGTTATCTCCATACTGCTACTTGCAGACAGGGTTGTTGTGGTCTATCTTCCCATGTAAGAGCTTTTCTTAAATTTCTGATCTTTTTGCTTTTATGATATTTACTTCTATAAAAAAATCATTGGTGTGGCATCCAGAGATGATTACATGCATAGATACAGGCTGACATGTTACATAATTTTTCACTTATTCCTTGGCTCAAATTCTGGTGACTCAGCGCCTCTTTTCCGTCACTTCACTCCGTGGGTCTCAGTGTCCAGCCATTCTCTGGGCCGCTGCGGCCATGGGCATGTCCAGGGCGCCACAGGGTCATGGGATCCGGGACGTTTGTCTCCAAGATAATGAAGTGAATATACAGAAAAGCCCTTTAAATATGCATGTACTCTCTCCCTCCCACTGTGATGTGGTTTAATTCAAGGAACGTGATGTATTGTATATAAAAGAATAAAATGAATAACAAAAAATTGCAACTAAGAAAGCAAACTGATGGCCAAGTCTGAAGCAGAGTCTACCTTTCTTATTACATCATATGAGTATTTTTTAGATGTTTATAAGTATTCTGAAAAAAAAATTGAGGACAAGACGTCCAAATTTCAAAAGCATTTAGAAAGTGCTTCTTATTATATCCCTCTTACCAAGAGAGCTGCCTTTCAAAAGGTGTGCTCCCTCTGGCATTAAATAGTCCCAGAGAGGCTGGCATTTCAAGAGATGTTTCACCATAGGTACATTTTTTTTTGTAAAATACATATAAAAACATCTAATGGAACCCTACATTTTTATGGAACACATTTTTGGATTCCTTATGTCCTGGTTAGCTTACTCTGACTTTTGACACTTGGGTCTCACTTTCATGGTGGTTAACAAGTAAGCAAATTTGGTTATATATGTCTTACTACCTAGTAAAAATCCTCTGTTTTCCTCATGAGAAACAGCATTAGTTTTTCTTTATAGAATGCTCTTGAATAAATATCTACACAAACCTTACTGCAGCAAGTACTGTATAATGCAGAGCTTAATATCTTCCATTCACAGCACTATTAAAATACTATCAACTTTTGGTAAGACTGTATCTTGTCACATTATCTGTGACAGAGAAAACTCAGTAAAGACAATTTTAGTACAAGGTTGGGTTGGGTATTTTCAAGCAGTGAAGAGGTCAGACAATATGATACAAGTAAGTGTGCCTTCATGTTAAATTCTGCTTGAACTAATAATGGAACTGAGAAAGCCAGAGGAAGATGGGGTTCTACATTTATATGCCAATCCTGATTTGCTATATCACTCACCTGGGCTTAAAGGCTATCTGGCTGAAATGTCCACATTATTTCTAATACAATTATTCAAACACTTTTTATTGGTTTAGTGACTGAGACAGATTTATCCCCACAGGTGATAGACTAATTTGTCGCCTTAAAATAGTGTATGAGCTAAAAACCAGAGAGCTTAAAGAAAGTTGTGGTGGAACCCGTGAGGTTCGCAAAATCTCATTTGGGTAATCTGAGCAGTTGCAGCCATTAATGGAAATCTACAACATAATGTTCGAAATAAGTGCTTCACACAAGTGATTTGAGTCAGTTATTTTATAGAAGTAAGTTAGTCATATGAGCACTTGAAATAAATAATTCAATAATATGTCCTTTTCTTTGACTGAACTTAAACCCTTTTGGGCAGTGCAAGGGTTCCCCATATGAAGGAATCTACCTCCATAACCAAGAGGTCCCAGAGATGCTTATTCCTGACTTTCAAGAAGTTGGCTGGGTCTACATGTGATCTCAATAACCAGGTCTAGGCATCTAGATGCTTGGTAATCACTTCTGAATATTTATCTATACACACACAAACACACTATAGACATCCCTACCACACCAAAACAGGTGTATTTGTCTCCCCGTATTTCCTCCCTTCATGTCAATTGCTAAAAAGTATTTACTTTTCTTAGATATTGCTCTTCTGAGCTCCTGAGACAACATGTATGCTCACTAGAGATCCCCTCTGGTAAATTACTGTTACCAGGTCACAGTCATTGATGAAATTGCAAAATACTGTTGAGTTTTTCCTATTCTTACAATGTTATTCCCAATTTACATGCATAAATAAAACTCAAAGAAAGTATAACCACTTTGACAACTTAAAAATATGAATTTTAACTCATGAGACAGAGCTCAAGTTTCCACCTTCCTCTACAGATTTATTTTTCCTTTCTACTGCTAGGTCACTCAATACTTTTAAATTTGTTTTCAGCCTCTTCACCAAAATATGATGCATGAATAAATGTGTAAAAGTACATCCCTGTCTGGTTGTTCTTTTTACAAGCTTGTCTGTTTATGACATCATTTTGTTGCCCGGAATACTATCCCTCATAAATTAACTCTCTTCTTATATGTATAATTATCTCATATGTTAAAATGTAAATGCCACAGTGAACAAGATACATGACTCCAAGTTAGAAATTCTTTCCCTGGAATCTACACATGTCAACTTGTATGAATGTCCTGCTTATTCCACTTGGTGAAATTCATGCACAGATTGCTACTTTCTGTGATGTGGTTTGTTTCATGCTTCATCTAAGCCTTTAGCCAAATGCCACCAAATAGACACGTTCTTCTCTGACTCTTGCATTCAAATCTGACAGTCCCATTCAATCACAACACCCTGTTTTACTTACCTTTTCCACAGCTCAGTAGGGTTTTTTGGTCACGACCTAGTTACAGTGTGATGGGCCAGTGTTTTCTTTTGTGTGTTCTTATTGCTGCTCTGTCCCAGTGCCAAACACACTGAGAGAAGCCAATATTGTTTGAATGCATGGCATTTAAGGTTCTGTCAATTTCTTTATTTGCATATACTAATTCATGACAGGAAATACTGGGTCTATTATTTCCTTTGTTGGTTTAAAACAGCAGAAATATGTTGTCTCACAGTAGTGGAGAGGAGAGGTCCAAAATCAAGATGTCAGCTGGGATAGTTACCTCTGTGGTCTTTGAGAGGGGGATCCTGGTCCATGCTCTGTCCTGGGTTCTGCTGATCACTGACAATCACTGAAATTCCTTGGTATGTAGATATATCACTACACTCTCTGCCTCCATTATCACACTCCCCTTGTTTCCCTCTCACACACGGCTGTCTTCTTTTAAGGACACAAGTCCTACTGCATTAGAGGCATGCCCTACTGCAATATGACCGTATTCTAACTAATTTCATCATTTATGACTTTATTTTCCAATAAGTTCACAATCTGCGGTGCTAAGGGTTAAAACCTCAGCATATCTGTTTTTGGGGAATGCAAATCCACCCGTCACATTGAGCTACAGAAGAAAAGACATACTCATATATTCATATGATTAAGTAATCATTTGTCAGCTCATCTAGTTATTGCATAAAATATTTTCTATGAATTACAAATTAAACACTGTAGAATGTAAAGTAATTGGCAAATGCAGAGGTTTTGTTAATACTGCTAGAAAAGTGCCCAGTGTCATGAGAGCAAGGGCTCACAGCTCATTTTCCATGTTATTATGTCTGCCACATGCTGATCCAAGCTGAATGTTCCTATCAGTTTATCTGCAAAGGAAGTCTGATATTTCAAAATATGTCTAATTGCTTTTGAGAAGATTCCTTTTCATAGAAACACTATCAATCATGTAAGCATATGTATTATTATGCTAGCTTTTCAATTAAGCAAAATGAAACTCAGAAGCTGAACTGAGGGCAAGTTGTGAAGCTTTATTGGAGAGACAGAACCAGCAGAACACGCTTCTCTCTGCTGTTGTACTTCTGGATCCTTGAGATTTCTAATCCTGATCATGCCATAATGTTCTCAACCTGACTTCAACAGAATCACCTTTTTTATTTTATTTTATTTATTTTTTATTTTGGTTTCGTTAATGTACAATCACGTGAACCACACTATGGTTACTAGACCCCCTGTTATCAAGTCCCCCCCCACATACCCCATTACAGTCACTGTCAATCAGCGTAGTAAGAAACAGGATCACCTTTTTTAAGACACTGGTAAATGTCTACAATATCAGTGAAAGAATATCATGTTTTCTTGCAGTAGAAAAACCACATATCCATCATGGCATGGGAAAATCAGACATTCAACTCCAACTTCATCCTGCTGGGCATCTTCGATTACAGCCCCACCCACATCTTCCTCTTCTCGCTGGTCCTGGGCATCTTCTCAGTGGCCTTCATGGGAAACACTGCCATGATCCTCCTCATCTACCAGGACACACGCCTCCACACCCCCATGTACTTCCTCCTCAGCCAGCTGTCCCTCATGGACCTCATGCTCATCTGCACCACTGTCCCCAAGATGGCCTTCAACTACTTGTCAGGCAGGAAGTCCATCTCTGTGGCAGGTTGTGCCACACAAATTTTGTTCTATACCACACTCCTTAGCTGTGAATGTTTCCTATTGGCAGTCATGGCTTACGACCGCTATATTGCCATTTGCCACCCTCTAAGATACCCCAGTCTCATGAGCCCCAAAATTTGTGGACTCATGGCTGCCTCTTCCTGGACCCTGGGGTCCACAGATGGTATAATTGATGCAGCAGCTACATTTTCTTTCTCCTACTGTGGGTCCAGGGAAATAGCCCACTTCTTCTGTGATTTCCCTTCCCTGCTAATCATCTCATGTAATGACACATCAATATTTGAAGAAGTTCTATTCTACTGCTGCATCTTAATGATTGTTTTCCCCATAGCCATCATTATTGCCTCTTATGCTCGTGTTTTCCTGGCCGTCATCCGCATGGGATCTGAGGAGGGCCGCCGCAAGGCTTTCGTCACCTGCTCCTCCCACCTCGTGGTGGTGGGAATGTACTATGGGACAGCTTTGTTCATATATATACAGCCCACTTCAGATCGCTCACCCACACAGAATAAGATGGCATCTCTCTTCTACACCATCCTCACCCCCATGCTGAATCCCCTCATCTACAGCCTCCGCAACAGGGAAGTGGCCAGGGCGTTCAGGAAGGTGTTACGGAGGGACACGTCTGGAGAGCGAGCCACCTGATGGTCCCCATGCTTTAACATCTGTTAAGCATTCTTTAATGCTCCTGAGCTTTTTGCTGTTTTTCCCATTCAGTTCTAAAAATAACATTTATTGTGTAATATTTTCATAATAACATATATCTGGGCAACTGTACATCTGGCATCTTCTATACCACAGAAAATTATTTCAAATACTCATTATTATGGTAAATTAAATTCAGTTATGACTGTAGTAGGCATTTTCTTGAATAAGGACATTACAGGTTTATTAGAAATTAGGAATGTTGTGGAATATAATCAGGTAACAAACAAGACTTATTTTTCACTAAGTTAGAACCTAAAATATATTCAGTCACTTTGGACTCACTTTCAAAGAAGATGTGGTACTCTGGGCTTTCTCCATTTCCTCAGTCTTTTATGGCTTTTTCTTCATTTTTGTTCTTCCAGGCTTGAAGAAGAAAGTGCTATTATATTACAGTTCACCCAGGATCATATATTTAATTTTCTCCATTACAGAAATGTATATTTTATTAATTATTCCCAGATCCAAACCCTTTCCAACTTGCCATAACCCACCTAAGCTCCATTCACTGGTTCAATAAGGTAATAATTTTACTAGGCAGATCCCCAGGCAATGGGGAATTTATGAATATACATAAATCTGGCACTGATACTTACACCTTTTATTAAGAATTATTGACCTTATATTGCACCTAGTTAAACTTGTCTCTGCTTTCTAAGAGAAACATCCTTTTGCATGATAATAAATACACAAATTGCCTAACTCTATTTCAGTCATATTCCCTTCAATGAAAATAATCTAATTTCAATTCCATAGGCTTTATTGGGATTCTGAAAATTACAAATATCAGTTGCTAAACGGTCAGCATTTCTGTACACTGAAAAAGACCAAATTTTATGGAATTATTAAAAGTCCTATTTTTGTTTTTAGTCTTTTAAACTTATTGTGAGATAGTCATATCAAGTATGTGGATTAAGAGACCAAATAGACGGCCATGCCCAAGGTAATAATCTAATAACATATTATTTGGACTCCTTCAGTTGTCTACAATAGATATCACTTACCTTGAAAATTAATAGTAAACATACACATTACACAATGAGACATTTTATAATACTTATAATGTCATGTGTATAATGTCAATACCTATTCCTAAGATACAGGATTCCAGCATATGCACTGCAATTGTTTATATACTGGGTTGAGAGAAGTAAAGAGAGAAAATAGTCAATCATCCTAGTAATTATCCTGACAACTAAGCAGGAGGGAACTGCAGGGCATGGTTATAGTTACCTATATAGGTTTATGTAGCTATCACTTGACTGAATTAGGAAATTGAATTTTATATCTGTTTCTATCATAATGAACTTTAAATTAATTAAAATATATTCATTTACATTCATGATTATAATTCATTAATTATATTGTACTGAAATGTAATTGTGATTTATACTGAAATGTATTTTAATTCAAATCAACAAATGATTTTTTTAATGTATTTTTTCTACATGCTATAAAATTAAAATATTTTCCCATTATTATCAATCTGTGAATTTATACACAATATAAACTTCCTAAATTAATTGAAATCTCAGCCAAGGAATATGCATCTGTAAACCTTTGTACTTGCAGCGGCGATGACAAACAGGAGCTAGCCCCTGTCCTCGCCCCCCGTCTGACTGCTTCCCAGCCTTCAGGACAGGTAACACTGCTGCAAGGAGGCCTTTGGCAACTTCCTATGTGAACTCGGTATCACCAGTGTCACTAATAATCTCACAGTTATAATTTTTTAAAATCTGTGTCATAAATGGATTGTACAACTTTTTCAGCATGGATTGTATGTCATTTTTTCTTATATGTCTTATACTACTGAAAACCAAGTTTTAAAGTTTGATATTATTATTTATGAAAATAGTTACCACTTTTCTGATTGCTGTGAGGTACAAGATCACTTTGTTATTTCTTCTTTCTTCCCCAATATCATTTCCTCAGTGTTCACCAAAAATGACAAGCATAGATTATCAGACTCCAATTCTGAATCTGAAGTCTGTATACCTGGTGTTCAGAAAACTTTTGATATTATCTATAATCATTACATACTCTGTTTTCCCTTGAATTTACATTCCTTGACTTGGCGATATTATCTCACCCACTAAACTCCTGCATCTATCAGCCCTGCTAATTCTAATAAATTTAGTCTTATTTATGGACTTTCAGTATTATCTGGAAATATTGTGTCTTAGATCCTAACCATCAGGATATGTACTGTTTGCTTTTTCTTAATAAAATTTTAGGTCATTAATATTCACATTGGTTTATTTCACAAGAAAAATAACAAAACTATGACACAATACAGCAGTTTCATGTTGATGTTTTTTCAGAACAAAGAAGTATATTAATTGAAAAAACAATTTACCTATATTTTCATATTAACCTCGTATCATTCCTGTTTTTTTAATCCAGACTCTTACATTCAACTTCCAACTACACACACACACACACACACACACACACACACACACACACACACACTTAGAATATCCATTATTTTGAAGCATTTGGATTACTCTTCTGTTTTAAAATCTTGTAAGGTATTATTGGACAAAATATGATTCCCCAGGGATGGGAGGGAAAAAGTTCTTGTAGCAATCTTGATTAATCAGGAAACAGAAACTGTATGCTGATTTAAAAAGTATCAATTTAATATGAAAATGATTAATTATATGGTAAAGTGTTCTAAGATGTAAGCACACTCTCTGTGAACTAAGCGTCTCTTCAAGGGAAAGTAGGACAACGTGGAAAGGCTGATGAACTCACTGGGAAGGAAGGGTTTAAGGAAGTGAAATGTGCTGGTTCACCCAGGTCACAGATGGTATGGAGTTCCTGAGAAATCAGTAGGACACTCTTCTGAGTGCAGGTAGGGGGTGAGAAGAAAACAGTTGTCTGGGCATAAAGGAGTCCAGGCACCAGGGGAAGCAGAAGGCCTGAGGAGCATAGGGCCCACACAGCATGGCCACCTCATGTGCATTGCGGGGCTTTGTTTCCATGTCAACAGGGCTGCAGAAAGGTGATGGCCAGCCCAGATACAGTGTTCTAGACTGGACAGGATCTACTAGAAATTCTGTCCCCCAAACTTCTTTACCAGACATGTGGAAAGTGTCTTCCTCATGGAGTGTCCATCTATCTCCCTCTACTGAGAAACCTTAATATCATGCTCACTTTAAGAGAGAAATCTTGAAAGGAAAGCCATTATTTATCACAGACAATAGATAATTTATAGAGATGAATTTGGAGCTGCAAGATAATGCTTTTGATACCTGATACAATCCACAGCTTTGGCCACTCTGCTTCCACAGCAAAACACCTCCATGCAAAAAATAAAAATGCATAAATATTTTTAACAGGTAAAGTAGTGCTCATTCTTTCCCAGAATGAGAAGGTACACAATTCCCAAAGTCATTTTGTAGCTTGTGGGCTATATTAAATGTTCTTCAGATGCAGTTATGGACTCATGGATATTCTGTTACCTAAACACAAAGATGTACAATTAACCTCCAATAACTCTTTAATAATTGTTTCAAATGGGAGAAGAAAGAAAAATAAAATGATCAGAATATATCAAATAAAAACCTTCATGTAATAAGTAAAGAAATGTGCAAAATAATTTCCCTCACTTCTCCAACTGGTCATGATAGTTAATATCCATACGTTCTTCCTCTGTTTCCTTTCCCTCAGCCAGAACCCCAGGGGCGCTCAATATTTTGACTTGTTGAAGTAACACACACCCTCATTTTCAAAGGTCCAAGATTGAGTAACTCTGTTTTTCTAGTTGCTGTACATTTCCATTGACCTTTATTATTTGACATGAAAATACTAAGAGAGACTCCTGAGGGTTCCCTGAGATCCACACATTTTTTCTCACCCTTATTAAATAAGAGCAACCAAACTTCCCTCCATAGATTAATCATTCTTTTTGTGTGTTGGTTCTTGGGCATAAGTAGTGTAAAATGGCTGTATGTTAGTCTTATCTTCCAATTTAGTACCACCATTGCTATATTTCCTACAGACTAAGATCTCCAAACTAACAAAGGCCAAAGTGTCTGGCACAGTAAGCAAAAATTCTGTGAATAAATTCTTAGTGCAGATGTGAGAAGTGCCACACCATTTCTACCACTTAATTCATTATGTTTTATTTTTTCACTGAAGTATATTGATATAACTCCAGGGGGAAAATCCCAGGACAAAATAGCTTTGAAACCGAAATCAGAAAAATTGAGAAATAAAGTGAGTGAAACCCATTTATTTCTTACAAGAGGTGGTCCACTTCTCTCCCGTCTCTCATGACCCAGCTATAGAAGAAGGGGGTCCATCCAACCCTTCTGGTCTAGATATGCCTTCACTCACCCTGGACCCTGGTAATTACCTATTGATATGGAGATGGACTACTTCTCTCTACATCTTGGAAACACCTATTGATATGGAGATGCAAAAGATTCTGGAAATACAGCCACCTCTCCAGAAATCTTGCCTCACAATCTACTCAGTCCCCATCATCTGCAAAGGCCCCTGTGCAAGAAAACTAGAGCACTGTAACCAGAATAATAACATACAAGCAACAGCAATAAAATCATGACAATTCTCAAGCCAGAGATTCATCTAAGTTCAGAGTCCTGAGCAGATTAAGTCCATAGCTCACTCATCCCACAGGCAGTCAGAGGCTGAACAGGCAGGGAGTCCAGAGCAATCATCACACAGCAGCTGCAGCCAGTGGGTGCATCCAGGCCACAGGGACTGATGAAGAAAATAACCTTAGGGGTGATAAAATACATGTTTTAATGACACCAACTTTGGAAGATCTTGTCCATCTGGTAGGATGGATGCCAGAGCATGGTCCTGTGATAAAACAGCGGCAGGAATGGAATCTTGTCCTGGTCTAGTACACCAGACCTTCACCTCCCTCCCTGTGGGAGTTACAGATGGGTCAGTATATAGGACTAAGGGAGGTACATACACTGTCCATAAAGATAAGACAAACCCTCACTGTAAGGTGCTCTTACCTCCTGGACATTTTGGGTACAGTACTGTGATCTTTGGGGGCCACTCTGCTGTTACTCTAGAAATCCACATGAGGCCAGTTCCAGGCCTTTTCCCCAAGGTGCCAGGAGAGCCAGCCATTGCTGGTCCATGTATCAGAATGTCCAGGGCCATGTACACAAAACAGAGTCTCCAGGGTTTAATGCAGTTGGGGCTGGCAGCAGGATGTTGCTCTGCTCGCCTTATCCTGGCTTCAATAACTCCTATTTTATTTGCACATACACTTGTATAAGAGAGGCAGCAATGTGTGTTAGCATGTCCACAGGGTTCAAGGCTCCCTTTTGGGGCTCCTCATTCAAATACTGTACCATTGTCCATGAGCGAACTGACCAGCCCCATAGATATTGGTGTCCTACTTCAGGCCAGATTTCAACAAACCATTGTACCCCTCTATCATGCCTGTCCCAGTAGGGTTATATGGTACATGAAATTTCCATTTTATTCCTAATTTCTGCCCTCATTCTTGTAACGCATGTTCAGTAAAATGGGTGCCTTGATCACTCTCAAACCCCTGCGGCCAGCCATAGGCTGCATCTGAGAGACTCTCTAGGTCCCTCTTGGTGGTTTGCTGATCTGCATGATGTGCAGGAAAAGCAACCAACAGATGAGTAGCTGTGTCCACTCAAGTCATGGCATACCGATATCCTTCTGATATGGGCAGAGGCCCAGTATATAGTCCATCTGCCACCTGACAAGGGGTATCGGCCCTCATGCTGTTGTCCCATGTTGCTGTGGGACTCCGTGTAAGTCTGTCTTAGAGCACACAAGGCACTCCTTCCAGGCTCTGCTGACTTCTTCAAAGGTCAGTGACAAGTCCCACCGATGGGCTACCCCACAGTGTCTTTTGCTCTGCATGCAACAAATGCTGATGTAAACATTGGGCTACATCAGAGGCAGGCTTTCCTCCTAGCCAGTGCACCTGGGCCAATGTGTCTGCTTCATCATTCCCTGGGGATGCCAAAGGCAAATAGCCAGTCACATGATATACGGCAACTGCCTTAGTCTGACCAGAGGCCCATAGGTCTTGCCACAACTCTTGCCCTCAAAAGGCTGGTGACCAACCATCCAGTTGGCATGGTACCATGTCAGTCGCCACAGGGTCAAACCCCAATAGACGGCCCAGCTCCCAGTGCAGACAACTATAGAGGAGGACTCCTTGGAGATCATGAGCCTTACTGCCCGCAACTCAGCCCATTGGCTGCTCTTCCCCTCTCTGTCCTCCAACCATATGGTCTCAGTCTTGGGATGGAAAGCCGCAGCCCTCCACTCTGGGACTGCCCACGACTGGAGCCATCTGTATACAAAGCATCTTCAGGTATAGAGGCTTTCCCTCCTGATAAAGGCTCTTGGCTACCACTGGCTCCAAAACAGGTTCTTCCTATTTTCCACTAGTATACGTCACTGGCCCCAATGAACATTAGAGTTCTCCACTCAAAGAAGTCTTGCAGGGACACCTGCTGGGCTTGGGGCTTTGCCTCTGGTTTCTGTGCCATGGACTTCAGTGGCTGGAACTGGTGCTCTGGCTTTAACTGGTGCCACAGTTCTAACAAGATTTTATTGGGCTCTCCATAAGTTTTTCTTTCATTACCCCGGCCTTTATTAAATCAACCCACGACTGGGTCCTCAAGACCTTCACGGGGCCCTTTGCTCCTCTCCTTTCAGTCGTAGCCCATAATTCCTTCCATGCTCTTATTGTTTCAACCTCCCCCAAATCTGCTAAAGTACAGGTAGCCTCACCTGGGTGTTGCCCTATGTGAGAGGTAAGAATAGTCACTACGAACCCAAAGAGAGATGAGGGAGCTGTGTAGAACACCAGATTTCTCATTCCTCCAGTGAACACCTCTTCATCGGGGCCCTGGGGGTCCATCCTAAAGATGATATTTTTCATGCCTAACTCCCACAGCTTAGACCAAACTGCCGTGATGGCTCCTTGCAGACAACCCAGAAATGCCTGATTCCCTCAGGTGTGATGGGCACTTTGGAAGTGCTTCCAGAGGGAAGGGTGAGTCATCAAGGAAGCCAGTCTACCCATTTCAGAACCCAACATAGCAATGTTTTTCACCTCCATATCCCAGAAATGCAAAAGCCATGGAGGCAGGGGTTCCAATGGCTTCTGCTGAAACTGGATGCTCACGACCACCAGCTCCTCCTGGGTATAGGGGCGGGGCAAGGAGTGCTGCACAACCTGGGGAGGGGGGGCTCTTCCCTCTGAGGAGCCCGCAGTGGTTGTGATTTTATTTTGTTAAGCACCGCCAGGTTGGCCTTTAATGTGGGTAAGGCTCGTGCTTCAGGTGGGGGCCTCAGCCACACTTCGGCCCTGGGTCCCACGCTCTCATCCTCCTCTGACATCTCCTCTACCATGTCTGGGGCTGTCTCCTCACCCTCCCCCACGGCCTGCAATGCTGAGTCTCCCACTGCCTCCTCAATCACTGCTAACCTGTCTTCCAGGAGTGTGACCTATCTTCTCAATAACTGTCTCTCTTTTTAAGGGCATCCCATAGGTCATTGCCCAGCTCCTCCAAGCAATGCCAAAGTGTGTCTCCTCAATAACCCTTTCCACTATGTCAGGAAACAAACATCCCACAATCCTGGCTACTACATGGCCACTCAGGGCCTCTAAACAGTCTTCCATCTTACAGAGGACTGATTCCACAGCTTCTGGTGTCTCAACATTTCCCCAATTCTGAGGAAGGTCCCAGAATGTAGGTGGTGCTTTACCCTAGACCGGTTCCCCACTGTGGGCTCCCCAAGTGGAAGCCCCATGGGTGGGGGGCTCTTGGGTGAAGCTTACCTTCTACCACTACTGGAGGTAAAGGTGAGTCATCACTGCTCACCTCAGCAGCCACTGGGTCCTCTCTGCCATCTGCAGAGGATTTCTGGGTATTCTAGGTATCTTCCCACCATCTCCAGGGGCAGCTTGACCATATATCAAATACATGAAGACAGATTTTGGGTTCAGAAATGATGCCAACTACTTCCAGTTGTAACTCTGGAGGGAAAATATGTTCCCAGCCTGGAGCAAATTAACTTTGAAGCCAAAATTAGTTAAAGGAAGAAATAAAGTGGGAGAAACCCATTTATTCCTTGTAAGCAATTGTCCAATTCTGCTCCACCATGTCTCTCATGATCCAGCTGCAAAAATGTGCCCTACCAAACCTGTCCAGTCCAGATACCCCCTGGTCCCTTTTATAATCACCTACTGATTTGGAAATAGACTACTTCTCTCCACCCCTAGGAAGCAACTATTGATATGGAGAAACACGAAGGCCAGGCAAGAGATTCTGGAAATATTGCAATTTTACCCACACCTTGCATTGTAATTTTTATGTTTTCCATCTTACTATTAGCCTATTGTATAGGCTGGTAAATTAATTTACACTCCTTATGCTATGGCCAATCAAATGATCCATCATATTACATATTCAAGTGCAGTGAATAAGAATTTTATGGAATCACATATTTTTATCACCAAGGAAAATAAAAATCTATGTTATATAATTCTTTAATATTAAAACAAATGGGGCACGTGTAAGCAGACATGAAATAACAAATTTTCAGGTATATTAACTATTAATGGATGAAAAATTGACTACAATTCATCTGCAGTTCCTTCTCAGAAAAAAATTAAGTTATGATATGTCACAATGGAGCGTATATTCTAGTATTGGAAAATTTGTATAATTTTAAAATTTCTTAAGCTGTATAGAAAACACATATACCTGTGTGCCCCCCAAGTCTCTGGGTTCTGTCCTGAGTTCTCCCTCTCAGTCATTATAAGCATTTCTGAGGGAGTCTGATGGGAGGACCATTCCCTTAGAGTGGCTCAAGTTCCCATATTTTGCAGAAAATCCCAGCATAACAGTGGGCTGGGACATTCAGGCATTACCAGAAAGCTGTGAGGAAAAGGTGTGGCCTTCCCACAGACAGCACAATGGGGGAGTAAATGGCAAAGATGTCGGCTTACTGGTAAGCCCTAAACAGTGCAGGCCCTTGAGGTGAGCGGTCCAGAGAAGGAAGTCAGAACAGAGTAGGTGGCCCCAGTATCCAAAAGGAAAGCTACTGTCCTACCTGCTACATCCATGGGTGCCCTTGGCTCCAGCCCAGTGATAGTGATCTCCTGCGGTGGGGATGGCTGGAGGGGCCACAGTTGCAGCCCGGGTCTGCCTTAGACCCCCAATCCCTTTGGTTGGAGGAGCAGAGAGCAGCCCCGGGCCCTGCCTTTCTGCATTCGGGCAGGCAGTGACAAGGGACCTGTCCCTTCAGGGACATTCTTTGGCCCCATGTCCTGCTTGGTAGCAGATATAGCACCTTGTGGAGCCACCTGGGTGTGGATGGGGCACTAGTGGGCTGCCCTTGGCCCTGCAGGCTGCCATCATCTGGGCGTGCCCGGCCTCTTCTCCCTTCCTTCTCCTGGTGCCTTGTCTCCTTCCTTTCCTTCTGAGCCCTGGCCTCCACGACCTGCTCTCAGTTGTAAAACACCAAGGTTGCTACAGGAAGCATGTCATCTTTCATGGCCTCTGAGTCCTGAACTACTTTTTGAGTTTCCTCCTAATGTCCACTGCTGACTGGGCCAGAAATCTGTCTCTCAGGATGACCCTCTGTCCATATGAGTAAAGGTCCAGATTGGCATGTTTACTGGGCGCCTCTTGAAGCCTTCCTAGAAAGGCGGCTGGGTTCTCAATGGACTCTTGGGTCACAGAAGAGCCTTTTGTATCGCTGACAACCTTCTGTCTGCCGCCCTTCAGCCCAGCCTTTATGCAAATCAAATAACGGTCCCCAAACCAGTGCTGGTCAGACTTATTATAGTCCCACTGGGGATCTGTGGAGGGGATAGCTGTGTGCCCTGTGGGATAATTAGGATTTGTGAGATGTATGCAGTCTTCAAATTTTTTTGCCTTTCAAGTCACTCTCTCTAGTTTTGGGTCTGTGAGAGTCTGAGTCAGGATGACTGTGACATCTCTCCAAGTCAGATCATAGGCAACTGTTACATGCTGGAAACTATATAACCATTAGGATGGTCATGTGGCATCTCTCCAAGTCAGATCATAGAAAACTGTTACATGCTGGAAACTATATAACCACCAGGATGGTCAGTGTAGCTTCTCAGGTCTATTTAAGTTCACTGACAGAGAAGGGCTTATGCACAAGCTAGGAGCCAAACTCCCCCATCACCTCCACAAGGGGACAGACCCTCTGCAGAGGCCATGGGTGCTGTCCCATAGTGAGGTGACCCTCCGGATCAGCTGAATATCCAGTGCCATCAGGATGACTTGGAATTTGGGAAGATTTGGGAGCAGTGGGGAGTTTGAAGCTGAACACCCAGGGGGTTGCAATCTGTTGGAGGGGGCCTAGCATACAGAGGCAAAGTAGGATAGAGTAGAGATTTCTCCTAGGGTATTGGTTTGTCTGGACCCATAGCCCAAGTAGAAGGCTTAGGTTCTGGGGTGTCACCCTTTGTGGGTGGCATTGGCTTGTCAGGACCCATACCCTCCATAGAATACTTAGGTTCTGGGGGAAGCGTTTTGTGTCAGAGGATGCAACCCAAGGGGCTACCAACGGGAATTGAGTGTTGGTTCCCCATCTAGAATGGGAAGAACTAGTAAGAGCCCAGCATCGCAGGGTCATTACCTGGTGGTCTAGCACATCTAAGGCCAGTGCTCTGGAGGGACGTCTCCATCCAGCATGGTCGTGTCAGCCAGTGAAATGGTACTTTTTCACTGCCATTAGTTCCCTTGTATCTAGATCCAGCCTGGGGTGGTGGGGGCGGGAGCCCTAGCACTCGATTAGGAGAAGGCTCAGTGATCAAAGGTGGAGAGTCCAAGCAGCGCCTCTTAGACACCTGGGGGGACAGCTGTTAGAAGAACCTGGCACCCCCTCCTCCCTGTGATCTGCTGGAAGGACAGCATCCTCAGGGGGCAACTGTCCTGGCACCAGGATCCCCCAGTGATCTCCCGTGTTAGGCAGCAGCATTACGCTGGGTGGGTGGTACCTGTGATTGTTTGCCCCTGTTGGAAGGTGCAAGGGTGGAGCCATTCCAGTCACATGCCGAGGAAATGGGAAAATAGGATTCTAGGGGAGCAGTCCTCATGTAGACTTTGGTCTCTATACCTGCTGGGTCTCTGTTGGTCAAGGTTTTGGCAGTGGTGACAGGTGCCAGGGTGAAGGAAGAAGAGGAGGGGAGCAGCTCTCAACTGGGAGCCTAGATTCAGCAATGTGTATAGTGGGATGTTTCCAGCCAGGCGAGCTTCCTGGAGATCTGAGAACCTTATCAAGGGACAATAGGAAGAGGCCTGAGTCAAAGTCTAGACCTGGAGACACCACCAAATTTGTTGGGAAAGATTATCACCATTTGCCTAATGGGCTAAGGCAGCCATGAGAACAATCACAACAAGGAACTGCTGTGCTGGGGAAAAGGTTTTGGCCCTTGTCTATGTTGCTCCTGCAGGCATTGTAGACAGGAGAGGTGGTTTCATGATGAGAGCTTGGAGTTAAGTCAGACCTGCAGATCCCATTAAGAGTAAATGTCTCTCTTCCCCTCTAAATGGAAAATGGAGTAAACACAACAATAGAAAGCACCCTGAGCACAAATGGGACAAAGAGTCACAGAATCAAGGCAAGTGAAAAGGCTCTTAGCTCCTGTGGGAGCTGTTAGTGAAGAAGAGGGTAAAGCGAGAAATCTCTGGCTACTTTGGGTGACATTCCTGAGGACCCATTGATGGCCGTGTCCTAAGGAAAGTTCCCTGCAAGGTGAGCACAAGTGGGCACAGCCTCCAGCCAGGTCCAGGAGACGCGTCACAGCTGAGGGGATCGTGAGATGTTGGTCTGAAGGGGATCAGCCTAGAACAGGGCAGAGGGAGGCCTGTCCCGGGAGTCTTAACATCAGCAGCCATCTGATTAATTTCTCACTGGCCATCCCAGGCCTGAGCACTTGACAGCGACAGTTAAGGTCTGATTGGCCATCTGACAGATAACAAAACACGAGGAAGAAGAGAAGAAAAGAAACACAGTGAGTACAAGAAATTCAAGAGCACAGAAAAGGAAGTCTCCTGCATGGACATATTAAACATTGCTTGAGGATTTGCTGTGGGGTTGGAGGTGGGTGTTCTTTACGGTGGGCCTCCATTGCATGGATATTATCTTGCAGTCAGCAGGGTGCCTAACGCCATCTTCCCTGGTCTGGGACTGACTTCACTTGCAATGGGAGCTTTCTTACAGTGGCTGCCCTCATGGCATCTAAGTGCTCAACCCATGCCCACAGGCTCCTGCTGCCTCATTTGCCAGACGCAGAGAAGGAGGGGAAGGATTCCCGGAGACGAGGTGGGCAGCGAGGGCCTCTAGCCCGGGGAGGAGGCGCATGCGGCTTACCCGGAGCAGCAATCCGAGTCGTGGTCTGTGTCGTGGCCCCAAGTATGTTACAGGCTGGGTCTGCGCTCCTCAGGTCTTGTCCCACTGCAACAAAGAATCGAAAGGAAGAGACACACACTGAAGCAGAGTGGAAGTTTTGTTTGAATGTGCTCCAAGGAAGGAGCCGGCCAGAGTCAAGGGAGATAAAGGCCCCGGTCGGTTAGGCAGGAGGTTTATATATTGCGGTCTGGTCAGGAGACCCCTCTCATGTGATTCACAGGTCTGTGTATACCGCCCACCCTCTCAGTGCATGTCTTTTCCCAAGGCTGAGGTGTGCTTCTGTCATCCTTAGTTCCATTCTATTGTGCCCTTTGGGATGTGGATGGGGAGGGAGGAAGTTTTTTCTCTGCAAAGCCTTTGTCGCCTTCATGGGCACTCCCTCCTGGACAGTTTGGGCAGCTTTTTCTTTGAACCTATCTTCCACTTTTCTAGCTGCTCATGTTTATCTTTCTACCTAACACCCTCACAGCCATGATTTCCCTTTTTGGAATACCCTGGGTGACCTAGATAACTGGTAGCCATATTGGCCCTGCCCTTAGTCTTCTAAACCCTAATTCCTAATTCCCACTCTCATGTTTCCATAGTCAACAATGAGTGACCCAGTGAATCTGTATGAATACCACCCTGGAGCCCTAATAAAGACAAAACCCCAAGTCCCCTCTCTTTCTCTCACAACAAACTCCTGGTGTGGCTCCCAGATATGCAGTGTACCTTCAGGTAGTATCAGTAATATGTCTTGCTCCTCAAAGTTCCCTGAGGGTTTTTTCTGAAATCATAATAAGAACCACCAGGGCCAGTCCAGCCACAGTGTGGGCTCCAGTGGGGGAAATGTCTGTGGGTCCCCCACCAGTCATATAGGCCTTGGCCAGTGCCTCAGACCTTCCCAGGCATTAGCATCCCCGTCAGTAGGCTGAGGCCAATTACACAGGCGTATCCCAAAGTGGTCAATGCAAAGGGAATATCCTGGAATGTGGGACACCAGGAAGTTCCATAAAATCTTTGGGCCCATTTTAATTGTTGATGACATTCTCACATACTTTTAGGCTTCTGAGAGTTTATTTGCATTTTATTTCATCCTAGTTAATTAGGTAAGATATTTTGTAAGTGTGGTAAAAATGTTAACACATTGAGAAGGCAGGTTGAAAGATTCAGTTCACTTTGCAATACATATTTTGTTTTCATTCTTTTTAAAACCAGAAATACTAACAAAATATAATTGTAAATATAACATAATTAATATTAATATAAATATTTAACATTAACTTTCATCACTATTAACACTATTTACTTTCACTTTAACACTATTTACAAGAAAATTTGCAGCCATAATTTGTGACTCTACAACAAGAATGATATACATTGACCAACTTAACTGAAATGTGGGGTCCCTATGGATTTTGTTTCCCAGGAGGGTTCTGAAAGAGGGCATGCCCTTCTCTAATTAAAGTTTAGGGACTGGATTCTCTATGAGGTGAAGGACTTAAGGCTCATGCTACCATGACACAAATTGGTCTCCAGTTTGTGGGTCCTTTGGTTATCTCGCGGCTAGTGCTGAATCTTTTCCAGAAGACACAGAAGAAAAGGTTGCAGTGTGTCCCCAAGATCAATTATTCTACATAGTACAGATATCCTATATTTATTTGGTCAGTGCACACCCCGATCACCACTGTAAGTATAAACAGCAAGACAAACTCCTCTCTTTTGAGAACCTGTTGCCTCCTATGCTGACATTAAATGCTTTTGGTGAAAAAAATGAGATAATGTGCATTTCAGAAAAGGTTTTATAAAACTATATAGGATTATACAAACATAAACTTTCCTCAGGTAGGTTATTAAAATTATGGTTTATGTTTGATAAATTCAATGTACTATGTGTAGTTTTTCACAAATCCTGGGAATGCCACCACTCTTTACAAACCTGAGCTCTGCCCCTTCTTCATGCTAAAAATAAGGTAGAAGAGCAAAAAGAGACTCATTCTCGTTAATGACTAAATTATTTTGATTAATTTAAATCATTATTGTAGCATTTATGATAAAAAGAAGTATTTTCCAGTTGGTGAATGTACATCTCAAAATTATTTCACAGAAACGATCAGGTAACTGACTTCGATATATTGCTTTAAAACAGACTTATGAAAATTTAGACTTTAAAGATTTCTTAGAAACCACCTGGTGAAAAATTTCAGTTTACAAATTATTGCAGGAAGTGATTTGATCCAAAATGGAGCCCACTACACTTATTTATTGGGTTAAAAAAGATATTGGTTCCTAGTAGTTCATGAAAAACACCAATCAATATAATTCTCAGAATCAGTGCAATAAAAGTAAAGAAAAGAAGAATTCAATAAAGTTTGATTTATTTAAATTGCATAGTGTGCGAAACACTTCTAAAATCAGGAAATTGTGAGTGTGCTGAATGTGTGGACAAAAATAAGCAGGTTAGTCTGTATCACAAGGTCTAAAACCTGAGCTCGTGTAGCTGGGTTCCTCTCAAATGTCTGTGCCCACCAAGGTCACTCCACTAGGTCTATGATTTTTGTTCCCTCTCCTCCCATTTCCATCAATATTTCCAATTTATTAAGCATCATAGGCCTCATGTCCTCAATCTTACAGTTTTTCTTTCCCTTTCTATTTTAAGCTCTATTTCATCACTTAGTAACCTTGCATACCTCTATACCTCTTCCACACAGTTTGTTCTCATTAAGTAACTTCTGTTCTTTAAAGTATCTTTTCTCAACTTCCTGGATTATCTTCTCCATGGTCCACTAACAATTGGCATGAAGGAAAAAGTACGTGTTTTAGCTAGAAGGTGAGAATTTTCCAATTTCATATGAAATTGTGATTTATCTCATTTTTAAATGAATAAAACAAAGTAGCTGGTGATCCTTTTTGCTGACTACCTTGGAATTAGGACTATGTCTGTTATCTATTTAAATAGTTATCAATATTTTGATATAATTTTGTTGCAGGAAACATTGAGTTCTCTGCAACATTCATTAAAATGGGTGAAAGTATCCAGTACATAATATTCATACAAATAAATGAATTAGTGACCTAAAGAAGTTGTTCAGTGGTTTTGGTATTTGGTATTTGCCATTCTTTAAGAAACTCTGCTGTGCCTAAATATTAGAACTGGGAATGAAAATGTTCTCTTGGGATAGTGGCATAATATATTAATTCTGTAAAATACATAAAACTATGCCATTTTTGTGTTCCATTAAAACAAGCAAATAGATTTCTATTATTTAAATTTGAGAAGGGTTCTGTCATTAACTATAATTGGTAGAAGTGTTTTGAGAATATCAGTGCAAAACCAGGATATTTCCTAGAGAAAATTAAGAAGCACACAGATTCCAAGATAATTTACCCATCATAAATAGAGTATTGTGCAGAGCAGTTCTCAGGAATCTTCTCTGTCCTTGGAAGTATATATTTTTTTGGTTTGATGTACATGATAACACCTCTAGGTTGTGGATACTAAATAGAAAAACTTGATATATCTCCATTCATTCCATTGCTAACTGAAGTTTCAAGAAAAGGATAATAGGATTTCTTGACAATTTAATCAATTTCCTCAGAACATATTTGAAAACTATTAGTTGCTTAGAGTTTTTTTAATAGAATGAAAGATGGACACAAAGGATAAATACTCAGCATGGAAGGTAATATCCAGTCACTATTATTATTATTATTTTTAATTATTAATTCACATTATTCATATGTCACTTGCTACAATTTATACCAAAATCATGATCTCGTGCCAAAACATAGATTTTTAAAATAATTAATTAAAAATAAGATCATGAGAAAATAAGGGGAAAAGGAACATTATATTATTTCAAGATTTGGAGTCTGGAAGTTCAGAAGAATTTTGGTGGCAGTGATGTATATAAGGCAAGAACATAAATTGGGACCTTTCTCTGAATTGAGTTTTATTTGGTGTGTCTTTAACTTGGGACTCTAGGTGTGATATTTTAGAGGCAGGTTAAAAGGGGAGGGGGCATTGATCATATGAACAGCTTTCATAGTGACCTGATGATTGGCGCTTCCAGCCAGTCCTCTCCTTCCACGCTTGCCTCGGCTCCCATGGGCGCTGTGACCACCTCCCTGGTGGCAGCGCCCTCAGACCTACCCCACCCAGCCTATCGCACCCCAGCAGCCAGGAGAAGTGTTCAGGGCAGAGTCATTCCACATCACTTTGTATCTGCACTCTAAAGGTGAAAATATTTCTTTAACTATTGATTAATTGAAAACAAAATTGAAGTATGGTCTACTGGATTCTTATGATCTGGTTCTTCACACATTTAGGCTCATTCTTGCAATGCTTTCCTTACTCTGTTCACGAACACTCTGAGCTCTGTTCACCTTAACCTGTAGCGTTCTGGGTCTTCCTTACAGGCAAGCCTGTACTCACTGGGGTGTAGCACGCCCACTCAGTCCCCAAAGTGGGAAACTGCTGTGAATCTTTTAAAGAGCATACAAGGCCTTCTGCTGTGTTCCTTAGATCTGATGCCACTCAACTTACAACATTTTATTGTAGAAACATAAATCAATTTCCACGAAAAAAGAAAGAAAGAAGAAAATAAAAGTTCCTCTCCTCATGTAGGTGGGGAGAAGCAAAGTGATTCTCAAAATAGAAGTGAATGTCCTTTTCTTCCATAGGAAAATGTTTTAATGGATATTTTGATTAATTAACACAAGATTCCAAGGCTTTGTCTGGGACGGAAAAATTAAAATGCACACAGTTTAATTAAGGTGTATAAGTATCCTTATGAGGGTAATGACATTGATCCCAAACAGTCCTTCACTAGGCATACGGACAGATCATAGGAAGAATCCAGAACACAGGAATTCCATGGTTATGGAAGAGAGCACAAGCTGGAGACATTTTAGACAAAAGGATATAAATTCACTGGGAAATTTACTGTGATCAGAGATGGTCATAAAATTTTGCAACAGGTATCTATAATTAATTTTCTCCTAAGTTATCTATTGACTTTCTACCTGAGGGTGTCAGAACACATCTTATATACTGACTTCATATACATATAAACTTTATTTTCTGTAATAAAATAAGTCAAATACTGAAATTTTTGTTTGTGAAGTTGGGGCGAGGACTGGAAATCATTGGGCCAAGTCATAAAACTTACTGTGAATAAACAGCAGGTAATTGACACTTTGTGAGAAGGATTTTTGCATGCAGTAGGTACAGTGCCCACCTGAGGGCATTAGCATGGTATGCATTTGAAAATCAAATTAATAAATAAGCTCTGTATATTCTCTGGACTTACAGATAAGGCAAATTGTCTAGGATGGGGTGGAGAAACCAGACCTTCAACTGGGACTTCATCCTGCTGGAATCTTTGACCACAGACCCACCCACATCTTCTTCTTCTCTCTGGTCCTGGGCATCTTCTCAGTGACCTTCATGGGAAACACTGCCATGATCTCCTCATCTACCAGAACACACACCTCCACACTCCCATGTACTTCGTCCTCAGCCAGCTGTCCCTCATGGACCTCATGCTCATCTGCACCACTGTCCCCAAGATGGCCTTCAGCTACTTGTCAGGCAGGAAGTCTATCTCTCTGGCTGGCTGTGGAGCCCAGATATTCTATGTCTCCCTGATTGGAGCCGAATGTTTCCTGTTTTCTGTCATGTCCTATGACCGCTATGTGGCTATATGCCACCACCTTAGATACACAATCCTTATGAATCAGAAACTCTGTGTCCTCATGACTGTTGCTTCGTGGATCTTGGGCACTCTTGATGGCATCACTGTGCTTGTGGCCACTCTGTCATTCTCCTTCTGCAGCTCTTTGGAAATACACCAGTTTTTCTGTGATGTAGTTGCTCTTTTACCTCTATCTTGCACAGACACCTCTGAATTTGAAAGACTGCTTTTCATCTGCTGTGTGGTGATGCTAACCATCCCAGTGTCAGTGATCATTGGTTCCTGTTCCAGAGTCCTTCGAGCTGTCATCCACACGGGCTCTGTGGAAAGTCGCCGCAAAGCCTTCACGCTCCTCCCACCTGAGTGTGGTCGGCCTCTGCTATGGTGCAGCCATGTTCATCTACATGAGGCCAGCCTCTATCCATACACCAGACCAGGACACGATGGTGTCGGCCTTTTACACCATCCTCACCCCCAGGCTGAACCCTCTTGTCTACAGCCTCGCAACAAAGAGGCATCCAGGGGATTTCAGAAACTATTGAGGAAAGGAAAATTAATATAACTTCACTATAAAGCTTCAACAAAATCTTTGAGGGACCAGAGTTGTTAACACTCCTTTAAGGAAGCTGGAATTACCTTTTACATTCTCTTCCTCCAGTTTGTCTTTTCTCCCACATTTTTCAATTTGAAATAGCTTTCTTTAGTACGCTATTGTATAAACATCACAAGTAAGGTGGGCTTATTAGGACATTAACATAGGCTGCTTGACTCATGAAATTTATTGATATAATTGGTCATGAGCTACAAGTCATGGAGTTCAGGATCCCTGCCTTTAAACTCAGGTGTAAGTCTGATGATGTTTGCTTTATCCAAGATAAAATGACTGGAGTTGATTGACACTTAATGGTGAGCTCCTGTTTGTTTAAGAATTAATTACTTGTCAATATTTGTCTTCAGTTTTATCTCTCCTTAAACCCAGTTATTGACTGTTTATTCCTGACTAATTCTCCTAATTCCAAGCATTAAGTTAGTGTCAACAGTTCATTCAGTCAAATCCTATGTCTGTATAAAATAGCTCTTAGAAATCCCTACATCTATATATTTTTACATTAAAATTAAGAGCGGATATTTTGATGAGATGAGATAAAATATCTATGATTAAGCTGAACAACTTTCACCTTTATCATGATTGATTTTGAGCCTCACTTATCCTTATATTAATAACTAGACTCACTTTGAAGATGTTAGAAAATTACCATCATTTCTGGGATTTTCTAATCATGATTTTCTTACTCATCTCTGAAAAAATAATAACTTGAACATTATCCTACAAAATCGAAAAAAAAGTTTTCTTTAAGAGAATATATAGCCTCTAAATGTCCAAAGTGACTGCTTTAATGTTCCATGGAGTACCCATGCTTTGGTGTAACAAACTGTTATTAATTTATTGCATTTGCATACCTGAATCATCTACATCCTTTAGAATTGAAAGCAATCTTTGCTTGCTTCATGGAGATTACCTATACATTATTTTTAATCCAATTTTCATTGTATGATATAATATTACTCTAGAAATGCATTTTTAAAATTTAAACTAAACTTCATGTTTTAATGACATGCACCAGTTTATAATCTGTTGTATCCATTTTTATCAAAACAGCAATATTTTGGAAGAAATAGAATATTCTTAGTAAGCTTTTTTGTTCTGAGATGAAATACACACACAATGAAATTCAATTTTTAAGGTGCACAGTTCAATGATTTTTTGGTAGAGTCGCAAACTTATGAAAACATCAGTAATACCTAATTCCAACATTTTTATCACCCCAAAAGAGCACTCCCACCCGTTATCAGTCATTCCCTGTTTCTTTCTCCCTCCGCTATTACAATTACTGTATTTTGCTTCTATGGTTTTACCCATTTAGGACATTATGTATTAATAAATGCTACATATAAATAGAATCATACAATCTGTTTTCTTTTACAACTGGCTTTTTTCACTTAGCATAATGTTTTTAAGGCTAATGTTGAAGCAGCCGTATTTCGTTGCTGATATGAATATATATAAGTAGTATGTTATTGTAAAGTTATATTATGTTTAGTTTATCCACTACACAATTGATAAGCATTTGGGGTTTTTCTAATTTTTGGCTGTTATGAATAATGCTACTACAAACACTCACATACACATTTTTGTGTGTTTTCCAATCTCTTGGGTATGGGACTAGGAGGAGAATTGCTCAGTCATATGGAACTAACGTTTTGTGGAACTGCCAAACTGTTTTTAACAGTGGCTGCAAAATTTTACATTTCTAAAACCCCTGTAAGATTGTTCTGCTGGGGAGAAGGTCAGTTTGGAGATGGAGGGAAGTCTAATAGAGTGAGACATGAAACCAAAGTTAGGAAGGCAAAGTAAATTTTATTTCACCCTTGTAACTGCCGGGGGTGGGAATACACCTTCCCAGCCTGGAGCAAAATAATACCATTGAAACTGAAATCAGTAAAAGGGAGAAATAAAGTGGGAGACACCCCCTTATTTCTTACAAGCAGGCATCCACTTCTGCTTGCCCGTGTCTCTCATGACCCAGCTGCAAAAAGGGAGCCCACTCTCTCTCTCTGGTCCAGAAACAGCCTCACTCCCCCAGGTACTCACCTACTGATTTGGATATATATATATATATATATATATATATATATATATATATATATATATATATATATATATGAATATTTGTTGAATGCAAGCTTACAATACATTGCATGCTCTTAACAGGGTAAAATATTATCACTGTATTATTTCTGATTTCAAGAAAATTATAATAAAGGAAGAGAGAAATTAGAATATATAGATAAATTATAATTCATTTTTAAAGGTTGTAAGTAGCATAATTCTAGATTGGCCAAGATTTCTTAACCAGATTCCAGGGACTATGAATATTATGGATGTTACTCCTGGAATTGTTAAAGTACATGGCCAAATAGTTGAGGTTAAAAAAATCAGTTAATTTAATATTGCGATATTACATGTTTCTCTCTAATGTAACCCAGTGAGCACTTTAGAGAAAAAAATCTCTCTGTGTGGTAATAAGAGTGGAAGGAAGATACATTTTAATGATGAGAGAGATTTGGCATACAATTGCTGGCTTTGCAAATGGAGGGACTCTGTGCAAACGGCAGGTTCTGGGAGTGGAGAGCAAGCTCTGGGTAACAGCTAGTAAAGAAAAGAGTGACCGCAGTCCTACAGCCATGAGGACCAAAATTCAGTAAATGACCTGAATGATCTTGGAATTGGGTTCCACCACAAAGTCCAGATAAAAATCAATCCAGCTGATAACTTTGGCCTGTGAGAACTTAAGGAATCAAATCATGTGTACCTGGATTTCTGACCTACATGGCTGTGACATAAAAAATGGGTGTTGGCTTAAGGCACAACTTTATGGTAATTTGTCAACAGGCATGGAATTTGTGACACAGGATCTTAGCATAGTTCACGTAAAAAATTGTGTTGGAGTAATTGGCACAATTAAGAACAATTGAAACCTTGGGTTGGTTTCCTTACAGACCTTGAATTTGTGATATCTACTTATAAAAATAGGAATATTCCTATAAAGAACTCTTGTAAAGTAAATAAGGAAGAATGAAATATATGCACAAACCTGCACAGTTGGGCAGCTTTGGACATAGGTTCATGAGATCATATATTTGACTAATTTTTGATTGCACAGATTCTAAGGTCTCATTTCACAGTGAGGAATCCAAATTAAATTCTTCAGGTAACAATTAAAATGTATCACTGAACATTTGTTGACATAATAAGTTTTAGTAAAATAAAATTAATAATAACCTAACCTGTATTTGGATTTCTAAAACACTAAAAAGATTTTGAAACCAAATACCATTATTTCCATATTGTTTCTGAAATTATGATGAGAATATTCTAAAAATAAACACAAGATTTATTATTTTTGTTAATGAACAATTCTTATTTCTTCTACTAAGTTGGTGAATTAACATGGGCAATGCAGATATTTCAATTTATTATCTTTCCTACAACAGAGACTGGGTCTAACCTAATCTATTTGCTCCAAGCTTCTTCTTTGGCCTGAATCTCATCCCTTCGCTAGGTCTAGGAAAATTGTCAGAGAAACAAAGTGGGCATAACTACAAAATGTGCAGCCTTTTATGTGATATATGAATATTATAGTCAAACGTTTAACTCTAAATTCGATATTTTATCAGAAAAGAGTAAGTTGATATCATAATTACGAAGAGTAATATTGTAAATTCAGTATCTTTAAGCAAAGACTAGTGGAATATATTCTTTTCTTTTTTTATTGAAGTATTGATGTAATATTATAATGGCATCAATATACAGCACAGTGTCTTGACATTTATATACATCACAAAATGCTCACCGTAATAAGTGTAGTTACTACCTGTCACTATACAGTTATTCAATATTTGGTAATTACTCATGCTTTACCTTTCACCCCTGTGACTTATTTATTTTATAACCAAAATTTTGTACCCCATGATCCCCCCACACCCTTGCAACCACCAGTTTATTCTCTATATTTCTAATGATAAAATATTCAAAAATAAATATTAACAACACTGAATGGCCTTGTTTTTAATAGCAGTAGTTCTATTATTTAAAGACATACTGTAAGAGAAAGCAATAAACAGTTATGCTAATGTTAAAGACCCAAGATTTTAATGGTAAGATAAAATACACTATACATATATAGTCAAATAATTTTAGCAAAATTGCATAATTGAATTCAAAGTATAGTCATGATTTATTTTCCTCTTTTTAGATAATACATATTTTCTATTTCTCTTTTGCAGAAGCATAGAGCTATGCCAATGAATAGAAACAGGCACTGCATTTTCCCTGAATGTGGTGTTTAGATGCAATTTTCAGGCACAACAGTAATTTCTAGGGAAGTGCTCACTATGACCTTAAAATATCATCAGCAGGCAAGAGAGATATCAAACATGTATAACGTCAGGTCAGAGGGGTCAGGAGACAACATGAAAGGTTCCACTGCCAAAGTTGGGATAATGTGAGCATCAAAACCAGAATAACTGTAGTGTCAAAACATGTCAATTTTAAGAAATCTGCCAGTTCCTAATGATCTGCTCTCTTACAAAAGGGTCATTATTCATTCACTACTGAGTGGACACCTGTCCTGCCTTTACCACGTGAATTCTGCTAGTGTAACCAAATAACTCTTACAGAAAGTTTTCATTTTAAAATCCAGAAAAAAAATGACAAATCAAAATAATCATTTTGCTTTTCCTGTTGGAATTATGGATTATCCATGCCTGTAAAAATCATTAGTGGAAACCAGAAAGGAGGATTTATAAAGAACTGATCAAAATGACTCCAGGTGAGTCCACGTATCAAAGGTGACATCATTAAAAGTGAGTGAATGTGATGTCACAGGAAGTACCCAGAATCACCTCTGAAGTGTTCTTGACAGTAAAATTGAACAAGATGCTCAAGACTGGATCTAGTTATTAGTTTTCTGAAAGAAAAAAAGAAAAAATATATATACACACACATGTATATATCAGGAGGTATTAAAGTCAAGCCAAGTTAAATGACCGCTGAGAAGGTAACCATCCATATGCAGAATATGAGCCTCTATAGGACAAAGTATCTCTAAGAAACAAAGGACATTACCAAAAAGTGGGGACGGTTAACTTTGTTTTAGTTGGGATTCCACAGAAGCAGACTATAAGACAGAGATGCCGTGGGTGTTGTTTAACTGAGAGTAGAGGGCATAAGGAATCAATACAGGGGAGTTTGGAAGGAAGCTAACGAAGGATGCTTTGTGAAGTAAAGTGGGAGACGGCAGCTTTAGCGTACACTTCATATCTGGGAAGGTTCGGAAACCACACGCTCAGACTCACCCTTGCCACGGGGAGAGGACGTAGACCCTGACTGCCAGGGGTGGATGAGCACTTTTCTAATGGGGGTGCTCATTTCCTTGCTCTTCCGACCTGTGTACCCCAGGGTACGATGGCTTCCTGTGGAGATTTAAGGGATGTATTTGAGGCCGGGCATACTGGCTGGACACTGTTACATAATATAAAATACTCAGTTGGCATAACGACCCAGAGCAACATGTGGAATTTGTTGTGCCTGATCCAAATAAGACAATTGTAAAAAGACTTAAGATTATTAAAATAAGTAAGGAATATGGCGTGATATCGATGATGTTATGGAAAGATTGTTGATTTTTAAAAAAATAGATATCACAGTGATGCTGAAAGGGAGAAATTTTAAGTTGCAGATAGTGATGAAGGGAAAAAAGTGAAGAATATCCTGTTTTATGCTACAATATGGATGAAACTTGAGGACATTATGTTAAGTGAAATACACCAGGCACAAGATGACAAATGCTGGATGATTCCACTTACGTGAGGTATCTAAAGTAGTCAAAATCGTAGAAACACGTTCATAGAAATATAATGCTGATTACTGGGAGCTAGGGGAGGGGAAAAGAGGAGCTATGGTTTCAGTTCTGCAAAAAAGAAACATTTCTGGAGATTTGGTTTACAATAATGTGAAAATACTTAGCACTGTCGAACTTAAAAGCAATTTGCATTCCCCTCTGTCTTCCTCTTTATTTTTAATTACAAGCATCACCTTCTGATGATATTTTGTTTACTTACTTATTTACTTTGAAGCCTATTTCCCTGCCCTCCCACTAGAGAAGTTAAAGTTCCATGATACCAGAGTTGTTTTTCTTAACTTCACGGTTTATCTACAGTTTCTAAAACAGTGCATAGCAAATATTAGGTGCTCAATAAAAATTGGTTAATGATGGTATGACCACCAAGTGAGAAGTACATAAAAGCTGGACCGTGAAAAGACTTGGCATTCCTCACTTCCGAGTTGACCCACATTGTACCATCGTACCCACATGTCCTTACGGGGGCGGTGCCACTCCCTTCCCCTGGAGTCTTTTCTCATGAGCTATTTGTATGTATCCTGTATCATAGCTACATGAATGTGTGACTATTAGTTTGTGTAGTTTGTGTACCCATGTAACCATCTCCTTTCCACACAGCCAAGGGCTTCTAGGTGAAAAGTCTGAGACATTTGGTAGTTGCCCAATTTGTAGTTGAGGCAGTTTTGCTGAGCTTTATTTAGCATAGAGCTCTTTGTAGGCCACAAAGTCTCAGTAACAACCATGTCCTTCCCTTAGAAACCTTAACTGATGACATAATCAAGGCTTCCATAATCTCTACAGTGAGTGGGAAAAAGCCATTAATTTGACAGATAGTTTATGAGATTCACATGTACCCATACTTCCAAGTGTAACAACAGTGTCCACACATGTAGTTCTGCTTGTCCCACCCCATTCACAGTGAGGGACTCTGAGCTCCTCCTGGGACTCTGCTGGCTGGTAGCTGTTTAGGATTGCAATCCCAAAAGACTTAATTGGAATGACATAGAAATTGTTCCAAATTTATATATCTATATGTGAATCTGATAACCATAGTTAGACTACAAAATTCCTAGTGAAGTCTTTAAATAAAGGAACACACATGTTTTTACCAGTACTCTGAAAAATTGGTTGAACTGCATTTAATCACCATGTGGGAGAAATTATCGGAATTGATCCTTTCCAGACATAGTGAGTATATTGTTATTATTGTCGTCCTCATCGCCATCATCTCTGACCTTGATGCTTTGCATTCACTCTTTTGCACTCCCATTCTGTCTTATTTGGGAACCAAAATGAGTGAGATTTGGAATTTATTGGTGTTGACATAACCTATCTAGTTAAACACTTCAGTGAAAGTCACTCAAGCTAATTACAAAACTGAACGTATATCAGATTAACTACAAACTAAATGTAAATGTAGATACAAATGTTTTGTATTGTATTTTGATATTTAAGTATAAAATTAAATATAGAACTGAATGATTCATTCAATGGAAAGAAAAATCCAGCTTGTGACTCTGAGCCCGAACAAAGAGCGACCCAGTGAGCTGACCGCTCCTGCCACTCCCAGGACTGCAAAGACTCTGGAAGTTTAGGTGCGTTAACGGGTCAAAATTAAATAGGTAGTGCGCTTTGTGATAACTATCAATAGAACATTAAAAAACCCAGCAACAATTTATTGCCTATTCAAATCTCTGGGCAAAGGGGGAGTGAACATGTCTAAGAGTGCCCCTGAAAAGGAAAATTATTTAAGAGGAAAATAAAGGAACATTATTTAATATAAAGCATATAAAGTAGAGTAGTTTAACTAGTCTAAGTGATTTTTAAAATGGGCTACATGGTAGTCATATCTCTGTTATTAAAGTATCATTTTTTAAAACCAGTTTTTTTCTTATTTACTGTTGAGTTCTTTGTATATGATCACGAACTGAGAAACTTTAGGGTTTGACTATAATTTCCAGAATAACTGAGTAAATAGGCAAATATATAAACAACTGGGTAATTCCATGAGTAGCTTAATTAAAACATTAATGAATGCTATTTCCTTTATGTTCTGTAAAATAGAAAAAAAAGTTTTCTTCATATTGCTACATGAAAGATTGTATATTATTTATTTACTTTGTATTGAAAATGCTGTCCAGCCAGTGACTCTGTGCACAACATTCATTAGATGTTTACAGTTAGAAGAATTATTTAAAATTATTACTTCAGGGTATTTTAAATAAAATTATTTCTTGGAAGGACAAATTTGCTGATCTAGACAATTCAAGTTACAGTTGGTAAATGCAGGGAATGGAGTCTTTAAAAATAACATTTGATAATTATTTGGTTAAATTGAAGTAAGAATTGTAATTCCTAAAAGAACACATGTGTATATCTCATGATCAATAAATTGAATAGTTTCCTTTAAGATATCCACCTCTTTAGTTGTCTTCTAGCATTGAAAATGCTTCTATATGATAAGATTATAAAGCAATATATACTACCATTTTTTTTCTGGTTAAAACAATTGAGGATAATTTATTGATCTAATTGGTTAAGACAGAACACAAGCCAGATTTTTAAATCTAAACTTTCTGTTCTGAGACTTATGTTATTTTGCCACATAAAAAGTCAAGTTTAAAGAAGAATTTATTTCATAAAAAACAGAAATAATAATTTAGAAGTAAGAAATCGATGATTTCCAAATGTTTAATGGCTTCAACTTGAGATAGCCTGAAGCTTTTTGCTAATTTTATCTCTGGAGATTTCATATGATGTTATTTTGGAAAGAAGTCCATTTTCAGAAGACATCCAACATCCTAAATATAAAGGAATAATATATGCAGTATTTACATTTACAAATTGAGCAATCTATTTTGAAAAACCTTGATCATGTAATTCCTTTAAATGTTATAGGAAAATAGACTTCACTGATAGTGAATGACTATTTGATTCAGAAAAACTTTGACGTGTCTTGCTTGTATAGATACAACGACTTTTAAAATTTTGACTAAGAAGCGTGGTCTTCAGGAAAAAATTAGATTATTTGAATTAGGTATCTAGGAGTGATTGGTATGGAATAAAATTATAATCTATTCAAAGAGAAACACAATGTCTATATATCTGCAAATTACAGCATAATGCTAATAAAATATGAATAGCATTCTACACTAATCACGAACTGCATGTACTCATATGTATATACATAAACAATTCACTTCTAGTCTTTTCGCTGGGACCAACACCTGTAGTAACTCTTCAGCTCCTAAACCAGTGAAACAGAAGTTTTAGTTCCCCAAGTGTTGAAGTTCACTTAGCAGTAGAATGAAAATGACTGTGGCATTTCAGCAAAATAAATTGCGGCTTTATTAGAAAATATTCAAGATAAAACAGAGACATTCTCAGAATGTCAACACTGTAAGGTATGCTAATTGATACATCAAAGGGGATATCCTTTGTAATTCTCTAAGAAATTATATGCAAATATTTTCAGATAAACCAACTCATAATTAACTAACAATGGGAAAACTTTTTACTGAATTTTTAACTTAAAATTAGTCATCTTATTAAACTTAGTATTTTTCAGGATTAGAGTATTACATCAAAAATAATTTTAATTCTTTTGTGTGATTAGAATTTAAACTCCATAATTCAGTGTCTGATCAAACCAACATGTGGGATGAATCAAGGTAGAAAAAATGCAAATCATTACTTGGTTTGAAAAATCAAATGTTAATTTTATTTATTAAATCAATTCCACAGATATATACAGGGCTTCTTTTTACAGAAGACAATGGGGAAACATGACTGCAGTCAGTAAAAGTAAAAAAAATGTGTCTCTATTTCCATAACTGTTTACTGGTTTCCAAGCAAGCTAATTTACCCAACCAATCCCAGCTCCCCTCCCTACTCACACACTCTTTCTTACATATCTATCACCCTTTGCATGTTCATCAAAGTACATAAAACTACCTGAAATATTTGATTTCTCCTCAATTATTAACTATTCACTGTCTGTCTCTTCTAACAGAATACAGATTTTATGAGGCTAGGGATTTGTTTTGTTTCCTTTATTACTCATAAAACTTCTGGTCTTAGGTATATTTGTTGAACCACTGACTCAAAGAATAAATCTATGAATGAACATATATGATTAAATTGAGTCTAATAGTTCACGCAATTACCCCGTTTTGACAGCTGAGGTGACTGCATCTTAGGTGACGGACAATTCTAACTTCGCATGCTTCGTAAGTGGTGGTGATATTTCCTAAATTTCATGTCTCCTTATTCTACAGACAAGGTCTTGGTGACTTTCCCATAGGAAAATTTATGCTGCTGAAAACTCTTTTGGATTCATGCTTTATATGCCTAATGTGATCATATATGAAACTTCTGCACAGGAAATTATAATTACTTCATCATCACAAAAGTATGAGGACATTATTTGGAAAACTATAGAGATACTGAATCGGCCAACTCCCAATGCCACTTGAATGTACATGAGAACCACATGGGACACAGCTTGAAAATATCAGCAGTTAAATGGGCAGCATTTCTGTTCTCTGTGAGAAAGGGTTACAATGCTGCCTTTGAGAGATTTAGACTAGATATACAAATTTTATTTAGAAAGTGTCTGGCTACGTACACGTACATGCTAGTAGTATCGGCCTTTAAAATAATGGAACACAGAAATAATAGCAGTATTTCTGAAAATGGAATATTTAAGGAGCATTTATGATACCCTCGGCCTTTTTCTAAATATGTTACGTGTAGTCTCATCTGATCCTGACCAGTTTATATGAGAGATAGTGCACTGCTCCCAGTTTGATAAGGTACAGAGATTGAGCCTATAGTTTGAAATGCCCATTTCACTCATGTTAAAAATGAGTATTTTAATTCAGATAGCTGGAAATCAAAACCGTAACTACAAACTACTTTTCCCTCTAACCAAAGAACCTCGAAAATAATCCAGAACAGATATTTTAGTTCAAAGGTTAAACATGTAGAGACAGTATCTTGTTGATGAGGGTATTTTCTCCTCTGTACTGGAAGCCGTGTATAGGTAAAGAATTAGTGGTAACAATACTTTAGTAATGTGGCAGCTTATTCCCAATTTTTAAAAATCTATACCTAATATCAAATATGTTTAAGGAGCTTTACCTGACATTTGAAGGGCACAAATTTTCATCAAATTCAAACCTGGGAGAACTTAAAAGCATTGAGAGAACAAGTAGGTCAAAGCATCTGCTCAATTTATTTCCACTCTGAAATGTTCGAAATGTCATAAAATCGATGGGATAAAAAAGACAGGTCACGACTTTGTCTCATGTCTCTGAAGAACTTCACAGACAGATGTTTGATAAGTTCATGATAGAGGATATTAGCAAAATGATGTCTGAGGGGACAGGTCAGTGTGAATGGGTCTGGATTGTAAGATTTTTGAAGAAAACTTAAAGACCTTTAATTTCAGACAAAGTGAGAGTACAATAAATTAAACTATGGACATAGTTATTTGGAGGAACTTAGAAGAAAGAGCTGTGAAAGAATGATTGCTGAGATCCAGGAGAATGCAGGTGGTGCAGTTACGTCCAGACAGATGTTGGCTGATATGTCCACTGATAAATACACCAAACAGACTGAGGACAGAAGACACAAGCCCTAAAGAATTTTTGGCAACAGCCAACATTTGACTTGTTAAGGGATATAAAAACAAAGGCAGATATTTCAGAAAACTTGTTGAAAAAGATGGTCACAGTGAGAAAAAGCAAAATCAATAATTTAGAAGGAGAAAGCTGAATTAGTATTAGGAGGTATTATGCCATTATTTTGTTGTTTCATTTTGTTTTTCAGCCAATACAATCAAAGAAGTTTTGAAAAGTACTAAGACTGAAGGTGATAATGAGGGAATATTAGGGGTAAGTTCTAGGAGTCTCTAAGGAAACAAGAACGTCTGGTTCACTCATTCTCTCTTTGAAAGGAGAGATGACCGACTAGAAAAATGAGAAGTATAAAAGTTTAACAGAAAAATGAGGAGTAGATTCAGTGTGGGTAAATATATCAGGTAACGTGATCCATTTGAAGTAAGTAAAGTCCCAATGATATTAATATTTATTGTCATAGGGACATCATTATGCATAAAAGGCAAGCTCTAGAAGAAAAGGTTACTTTTTCCCATATTGTCTGAACCCTCACATAAAAATGTAAGACCGAAACACAACCACAATATTCTATTTTCATTATCCTGTATTTAACAACATGATCTCCCAAAATTATTTTCAAATGTAACTATGTTTATGTAATCTATGTCTATATTTATTTCTATTTGACTGTGAGAAAAGTGCATTCTCCAATGGAAACATATAGGGATTTATACTGAACTTTTATATGCCTGTGTTTCTGAGCAATTAGGTTGATTGCCACCCACTAGTATGGCAAGAATAAGAATGTCATCCAGACTGATTGACGGTCACTTCGTTTTCCTGCAAACATATTAGGGACGTCGTTCTAGGTTGAAATACGCAGAGGTCAGGACTGAAACAGCTGAGAGCATCGCCCCATGACCACTCTTCCTGGGTCCAGCACGTCTCTCCTTACTTCCCAGGGGCAAGCTGTGTGACCCGTTGATGCCAAACTCCACAGCGGTGCTGGAATTTCTCCTCATGGGGTTTTCTGATGTATGGGAACTAAGGGTTTTGCACGCCATGTCCTTCTCTCTGGTGTATTCGGTGACGCTGATGGGGAACGTTCTCATCGTCACTGTCACCACCCTTGACAGGAGCCTTCACACACCCATGTACTTCTTCCTCAGAAATCTGTCCATCCTAGATGGTGCTACACATCTGTAACAGTGCCTAACTCATGCATCAACGCCTTGCTTGGCAGCAGGACCATTTCAAAGGCTGGATGTGTAGCTCAGGTCTTCCTGGTGGTTTTCTTTGTGTATATGGAGCTCCTGTTCCTCACCATCATGGCCCGTGACCGCTATGTGGCCATCTGCCAGCCCCTCTACTACCCTGAGATCATGAGCCCTCGAATATGTGTCCAGATGACACTGACCTCCATCCTCAGTGGTCTCGCCTGTGCAGGTGTGCACACAGGGAACACATTCTGGCTGTCCTTCTGTCAGTCCAATGTGGTCCACCAGTTCTTCTGTGACATCCCCTCCCTGCTGAGGCTATCCTGCTGTGACACCTCCAGCAATGAGATGATGGTCATGGCCTCTGGTCTGGGGATCGGTGGTGGCTGCTTCATCTACATCATCAAGTCTTATGTTCACATATTTTCTACGGTGCTCAAGTTTCCAAACGGAGCAGACAGAACCAAGGCCTTCTCCACCTGTGTCCCCCACATCCTCGTGGTGTCTGTCTTCCTCAGCTCAGGCTTCTATGTATATCTGAGGCCATCTGCCAGCTCTGCCAAAATCCAGGACATGGTCTTCTCTGTTTTCTACTCCATAATCCCCCACTCTTCAACCCTGTTATCTACAGTCTCAGAAATGAACAAATAAATGTGCCATCAAGAAAATCATGAAAAGAATGTCTTATTCAGGAAACATATAGGAAATGTCTGAGGCTAACTTAAATTACTGAGAGAATTTTATGTTTTTGGCAGTAAAGTAAGGTAACTGATTAGGATTATATATAGATGATGTAAATTTAATAAATATCATTAAATTATGTCATTGATCAAAATCTTTCCTTTTTGAAATTTTGGATTATTTGAATATGCCACTGGGTAAAAGATCTAGCTGTTACAAATAAGAGATCCCCACTCATGCTTCGACAAGCTAAGAATCCTCCTTAAAATTTCAGTCTTAAAGAGCCAAAAGGTTTTCCTTAAAATATTTCATGTTAAACTTCTGTTCTACATTCATACAGTCTTTGAATATTCACAAACCTAGAATTAAAGCAATGTTAATTAATTTTGACAGGTCATATCTGATATTACTATAAAGAGGAAATAAAAACATCCAGTCACTTATTCATTTAAAAATAAATATGAAAAACATATATTCTTTTGAATACCATAAAACATGAATGAAATGTGGTCTATATTTTGAAAAGAGAAATGGGTTTGGCAGGAGTATGGAATCATTGAGAAGATAAGAAA
>JAVSCE010015259.1:0-21995 GCA_032199065.1 Smutsia gigantea
TTTGTTTTCTTCTTATGGCTGAATAATATTCCATTATGTATATATACCACATCCTCTCAGTGACCTCTTTCAACAGGTACGTTTATTAAAACTTAAAAAACTAAACTTGCAATATTATTAAGTTAGCTTCGAATTCCAGTCATACTTCTTTACTTTCTCCACCATTGTGGTTTATTCGGTTCTAGAGTCTAGTATCCAATCCAGGAGCCACGTTGGGATTATGCAGTATGTCCTTTTAGTCTCCTCCAATGGACAGTTTCTTGTTCTTTTCTCATCTTTCATGACCTTGAAAGTTTTGAGGAAAAGAGGTCAAATATTTTGCAGAATGCCATTCAATTTAGGTTTTATTTTTCCAAATTATGCATAATTTCCTAATTATGCAGAAGTAATGGATTTTGTGGGACTACTAGAGAAATGATGTACCTATTATCATCACATTGTGACAAGGTTATGCTTACCTGACATTACTGAGGATGTAAACTTTTATCCCTGTTAAGATGGTATTTACTAGATTTCTCTAATGTACAGGATAATTGCTTTCTTTACATATTCTATTTGTTAAGAGTTGTCTAATTTGAGTCTACATTATAGGTGAAAGAGTGAAGATCCATCTTTGAAAATGTAGTGAAATGGAAACTAAATATATTGAAAATGTATTTAAAACCATCTTAGATGAACTTTTTTTCAACAGATAAAATAGTATGGATAAGCCTAAAGAATAAATCATAATAAAACATAAATAAGAGTTGTTACATTGTCATTGAAACAGATTTTCTATTCATTACTAATCTTTTCCTAGACTTTAATATTGAACATTTAATAACCATATTTTCTACTTCTGAGATTAAATTGCTTTCCTCTTGCAATACATTCTGGGACTGCTTGTTTCTAAAATTGCAATTGGGAATCGAGAACAATGATAAGGGTGTGATACCAAGTTTTCTTTGTTTCTTACTGTTGAGGTAAAAAATCATGACAACAGACAATAGGCTATATGAAGAAGTATTTAGAAGATGTATCAAATAATTTGGAACCTTTTATTATATTTATTTAAACTTATTTAGTGGGCAGTTAAGGTCCTAAAATGTCATGTTCTTTTTTATAACTATCAGTTCTTTTGCTATAAAGTTGCTTTTGCTATTATAAATTTCCTATATTTTTCTCACAGATACTTATAAATGCATATAGTTTGATTAAACATTAAAATTTGAATTAAAAATTTTCTAGATACATGCATGTTTAAAACAGAAAAAAATCATGTTTTTACAATATGCTTCATCTGATATAAACTTTGCTCTGTACCAACATGCACTAGATTGCTAAAATAAAGGCACAATACAATTTGGCCTCACAGTAACCAGGAGATTAGGCTAATCATCTGTATTGTTTCGTTATGTTGGAGGAAATTTTTAGTTTTTCTTCCTTTAGTTTCAAAAGTGAATATTGAATATTGTATATCAGGCAAGCAGCCATCCACACTAAACTGTTTAATGTTTTCATACAATGTATATTAACAATATACATATGTTACATAACCACAGCAACTTTGAAACTGCAACGAAGTAAAAAAGTTAAGAAAAATCATAAAGCAGCTAATAAAGTGGCCCCAGTCTCCTTTAAATTTCTGTGATCTAAGCGGTCATTTGTTGGAATTGAGTTGAAGAATTTAAACCAATAATTCAATATCTACATTGCTCCCTTGTTACTACCATGATTAGCTTCTCTAGTGTCATCTAGGAGTCTTCATGATGGACATGGGTTGTGCTGTTTGCATGCCCCTTCTAGGGAGCAGTTGTTTTGCTGAGCTGCTGAGAATGCTGTCAGCCCGAGAGCTTTCAGCCACCAATTACTCCTTGAAGTGCCTTTGGCTGCAGAGAGCTAGTTCTCCAAAGATTCTACCTTAACTGGGGTACATTGAAGCTAGGGTACAAAAGCCCTTTTATTTTGGTCCAACACAAAGCAATTCTTTAGATCTATAGCTCTTTGGGGGTCAGCCAAGGCTTCACAGCCTGACTGCAGGCTCTATCCAATCGTGCGTCCCTGCGCTCAGGGGTGCAGGGGTTGATCCCTAATAAACTGTGTGCATACCAGACTTCACCTGAATCTGCTTTTCAGAGAACCCACCTGCAACATCTGACTATGTTGGTAGCTGAATTGACTCACAAACTTCTCTTTTTTGACCTCATCATGTTTCCTGTTCTACTCTGAAGTTAGACTACAGAAGCCTAGCAATTACCTTTGCTTTTATATCTTGAATCTATTCTTGAGCCATAGATATGAATAAAAATGTTTCCACTTTTCCTGTGGACACATTTGCCCAAACTCAGACTTTTGGCATCATATCATTCATTTAGTGTATCGAAAATCTTTAATTAATTTAAACAGATGTTGCATCCAGTATGCACATATATTCTCTAGTGTATTGTTTAGGGAACAAGAGTTTAGTATATTAAGAAAATATAAAGATAAATTTTGACACTATGTCAGACTATAATGCATATGAATTTATTTTTGTATTTATGCACTATTCTTTATTCTAGGTATGCAAACATATGGATATGCATCGCATGTCAATTAACAGTATGTATTTATGGTTCAGTTCAGACTGAATTATGCAACAATTTTGTCCCTTAAAATATTTTTGTTAGTATTACACATAAAAATACTGAGGTACTATCTTGATTTTGCCATTTAAATATCCCCATATTATAAAATAAGAGATGGAATAGACAAAGTAATTAATATGAAACACATTTGAAATGGGCATCTTAGTTTGAGAAGTATATTTTGTTGTTTACTCTCACTGATAATTAAAGTGTAAATGAAACACTAGATTGCCATTTGTTACTCCTGAAATTTAATACAAATGATAATGTTTAATGTTTAGAGATATTCTCACTTTTATTTTTACAGTACATCTACAGATAGAATTTGGCATATTGTTTATGGAAAGTGATACAGCAAATCTTTTGAAGAGTGTTTATATAGTCATACACTCTATACCAGTACTTTCATGCATATGGATTGATAATCATTTTGGACTAAGAAGTTTATTCTAAGCACAAAACATATTGACTCCTTTGTAGTAATTAAAAATATGCTAAGAAGAGTTTATATCAAAGAGAAATTTACTATTTTAATGGAGTATTATAAAAAAGTATTATAAAAGCAGTCAATTATAAAATTTGATATTTTACATGGTGATAAAATATAAATATCATTATCAAGTATTTTTTAGTTTGAGGGCAATACTTTTATCCTTCTATGTAGTTTTGCTTTCTAATTTCCAAATATATCTTAATAGTTAAAAACAAACACACAAAGCAACTTAGTATGAATACCATAACTTATAAAAAATGAAAATAATTGTTATAGTTGTTACATTAATAATTCTCTGGTAACTAAAGGTGTCCCAGTTAAAAAGTAGATGAGTTTGCTATGAAACCAGCAAAGAATGTGTGGAATTCAGAAAATAGTATATTGGGTAATAAGAGATATTTATTCCAGGGCCAGCTGTGCCTGTAATTAACATTTAACCCTTCAGAAAAGCCACCCACCTGCTCTTGGCCACATTTTTCTCATCTCTATAATGATGAGGCTTGAGTGTAAAATCTCTCAAATCTTCAGTTGTGACAGGGTATGGTTATAAGAGAGCATTTGGAATGGAAGGGTGAAGTTGCATGTTCTTAACTGGTAGAATATCTATAGAAGTTTCTTAGCAGCTACGTGTGTGCTCCACTATCTGTGTTGTTAGTGACTGGACGCCGAGGTCAAGTTTACCTCAAAACTAAGGCAAAGAAAAAAAATGAAGAAAAGATTCACTTCTATGTATTATAGGTAAGTGCTTTGTTTCTGTTTTTGTTTTGTTCTGAGGGGGTGATAATAGAAACATGGGAGGAATATCTTTTTTATCGAACAAAATGGGTTCTCTGCTTGGAGTGTCTGAGCCAAAAGCACACACCAAGCATTGTTGGAAGAAAAGCTTTATTTTTATTTGCGCCAAGTAAAGGACATGGGAATAATTTCCAAAGCTCTGCCTTGAGGGTTTAATGTGTGAGGCTTTTAAGCTAGAAGCTCAAGTATATATAGGAGCAGGCAGGTGTTAAGTTCTGTGCAGAGGTGGGGTTTCTGGGGCCGGTGCACTGTTCTGCTACACACTTTAACATATCTCGTGTGCTTAACAATGATGTGGAACTCCTCACCTAGAGCAGAGGATTACTGTTAAAAGGAAGCATAGGTAACTCTCGGACACTTCTGGCTTCTTCTGTGCAGGTGTAGCCTTAGTATAGGGGCTGCTCCTCGGAAGGGACTCATAGTTGACAGTTTTAACTAGTTTGACCCAGATTTTTGGTGCACAGGACATTCTGAAAAACAGTAGTGTCATTTATAATCCCTGGATGATTTATCTGTCTCTAGTATCTTGAGACATTTTTACCTGAGACTTTGTTGTTGTTAAATATTACAATTTCTAAGAATTTAAAGAGGCTTACGTAGAAAAATGGTAAGAAAAATCACTGTGTTGTTTATATTGTGAGGTCTTTTTAGGACTCAATGATAAGAAACTATTTGTATCATAAATAAATAATAAAAATGTGTTTCCCCCAAAATAGGTAAATTTGTTTAAGGAAGTCATTTGAACATAAAAAGCATTTAATTTGAAATCTCATTTGAATATTAAGCCAATAGATTAAATGTAGAAACAACTACGTCTTTTGGATGAAATCCAAAAGATGTGCCTGTAACAACCTTATTGTTCTTACTATGGAGGTCATACAAAGGAATGTTTACCAGGCTGAACAACCTAAGATGTTTATAGAAAAATCTATATAATTCCAACTTTAAAAATTAACTTCTGAAAGAGTAATTATGCTTACATCTTATAAACCAATATAACTCTGCCCTTTTGGTTGTAGTGCTCAGAACATTTCTGAGATGTGTTCAGAGCAGAGGGAGACCATTTTCAATTGAAGACAATAATGTGACAACTAGAGATATGTACTTTATTCTGTGAAGTGATGAAAAAATATACAGCCTGCCTATGAAATACTTTGCATTCAAAACTGGCTCTAAATCTAAAAATATTGGGAAAGTAGGGACAAGAAATGACATACCTCCAGGAAGTAATCAGTCAAATCCAGAATACCAGAAATTTTAGGAAAGCTTACTTCATTTCTTCAAAAAGCTAGTGTCAGTGTAAAAAAAAAAATGGAGAATGGGGAGACAGGAACATTCCAGGTTAAAAGACATATAAGAGATATGACACCCAATAAAATGAGTGTGCTTTGTTTAGTTTCTGCTCTGAATAAGTCAACTAATTACAATTAACTGGGTGTTAGATATTTAAATATTTTTGTTAACTGTGTTAATTATGTTAATGGTATTGTGGTTTTAAAAAACTGTCTATTAATAAGTGAACATTGGAGTGTTTGAAGGTGGGATGATATGATGCATTGGAATTGCTTTAAAATACTGAACCAAAAGAGATGGATGGATGAACAAGTATAATAGGGTGTGTACCATTGTTGATGGTTACTTATGTGAAACATGGGGTTATGTTGATTTCTCTACATCCTAAACATTCAAAATGTTTCTATATGTGAAGAGCAAAAGCAGAGTAAAGAAACATAAATTCTTATCTTCTAACTACAAAATTCTAAAATAATAACACTAAAGAAATAAAAAATGTATGAATTCATAAAGTAGAAGAGAACTAGAAAGAGTCCACTAGAGGAAAAATATTTCAACGGAATTCTGTAAGATGGAATGTGCATGTGTACGCTGAGTGTTTGTGAAGGTGGATATCTATATTTATGGATGAAGGAAATCTCAGTTTAGAGTGTTGTTTGAATTATGGTTTCTATATTATTGAGGAAGTAAGAGGAAGTAATTTATTAAGTGTGAGAGGGTTGGTATGGTCCTAGTTGGAAGTTTGAAGAAAGTGGATAATATTTCCAGTTATTTACATGGAAAATTATGGCAGAAGTGCCTTGTAGGGAAACTTTGTTCTATTGGTCTTAGATTTGTAAGTTAGAACTGGGAACACTGGTCCTGAAAATGTAGTGGTGTTAACATAAGTAGATATGTGATTTTTTTTTTCCTTGCAGTATTCAGTGGGCTTGATAGAGCTCTGGAATTTCAGTGTTTTTTTCAATCAGGGTTGGGTTTTGGCCAGGGGGCCAAAATAGAAATTTAATTTAAGGGTGCAAGGGAGCAATCAGGTATATTAAATGTCCAATATGAAAAAGGACATTTTGTATATTGGCAAGAAAGTAATAGAGATGATGGGCCACAGAATCTAAACTCCTTAGAGAGTAAAATGAACATAGAAAGTGGCTGGTAAATAAGAAAAATCTCCAAGGGTCATTGAATGGAGGCACTTATGAGAGTAAGACTCAGTGAGTAACAAATAATCAAGCTGTGCAGATGTGAGTCAAAACCATGAGCTGTCTGATTTGTTGTTCCATAGGTTTTGTAGTTCTGGGTAACAACAGATGGATTAACAAAAGTATCTCTAGCTATTTCTGGGTTAGGTGTTGTGAATTATCCATGGGAATTTGCTAGTGATTTAACTTCCTACCAACTTCTTTTTTATATTTCTCCTTAATCTTCTAATCAAAAGAAAGCAAAACTTTTTTTTATAGATGCATTAATTATGATCTTATTGTAGGAAATGGGAAAATACAGAGAAGTTAAAAAAATACATGAATATCATATATACAAAGATATTTCAAAAGAATAATTGTGTTTATTAATGAGTTGTGTTTAATTTGAGTAATTTTAGATTTTATAGGCCTGTTTAAGCAAATTAAACAGAATTAACAATATTAAAAGATTCATAACTTTTTCAGAAAATATTCCATTATGAGATATCACTGAATGATCTTAAAAAAATTCTGTTAAGAGCTACATAATTATCTGTGATAAGCATTTTTGCCAACATTTCTAATTATTTCCCTAGTTTTGAAAGATAATGTGATTAAAATAAAGCATGTTCTGGTTTCTTTCCCAAAGGCTTTCTGCTTTTCTATCTCATCCACAAGTAAAGTTCTTAAACTATTTTCTTAACATTGCATTTTAGTTGAGAGGTAGGTCATTGGTAAAGATCAGTATTTCAAATTAAAATTATATTTAATGGCTTTAAAAAGACACAGTAACCAAAGTCATATCAAGAAATGAAACATTCACTTTCTACATAAGGAAAAATATATTTAGAAAGATTAAATCATTTGTGTTTGGCCACAGTACTAATCAGTTGATGTGAAACAACTAAAACTGACTTTTTATGATGAATAGTGAAGGATATCTGTGGTAGGCGGAATGAAGGCACCTCCAACATACGTGTTAATCCTTGGAGCCTGTGAATATGTTAGTTACCTGGCAATAAGGGGGTGGGAGGATTAAGTTTGCAGATGAAATTAAGGTTGTTAATCAGATGACCTTAAAATAGGAGATTATCCAGGATTATCTGGCTGAGCACAGTGTAATCACGATGGTCTTAAAATGTGGAAGAGGAAGACAGAAGGGAACCATAGAAAAGGCAGAATGAGGAAGGCTCAACCCAACATTGTTGGCCCTGAAGATGGAGAAAGAAGGCATGAATCAAGGAAAATAGGAGAATCTGTAAAAGGCAAGGAAACAGATTCTTCCCAAGAGCCGTAGAAACAAATGCAACCCTAGAGACATTTTGATGTTATCACAGCGGCATCTATGTCAGACTTCTCATCCACAAAACTGTGAGATAATAAATTTGTGTTTTAAGACCCTAAATTTGTGGTAATTTGTCATAGTAACATAGAAATAAAATACAGTATCTTTCAATTATTATGTTAATGATTGTAGAGTTAGGTATTTTTTCAAACTCTAATTTTTTAAATAAAATGAATAAAGTTGAGAATGATTTCTATGTTAATTCTTCAAACACTTTGATAGATGGAAAGTAATTGCAATACTTAAAAAATTACTTTGTTTTTTAACTTGCAGATTTGGTTTCCTTATCAGCAGTGTAATAAAAAGAATATATTCAAGGTGATTTATAAGTTTTTGATTTAAAAGGTGTGTTGGAAGTTGATATGTCTGCTTTCTCTTCCTGTCAATCACCACAGAGTAAGAAAAAAATGCATAAAATACAATAAAAAGGACTTGTAATAACATTTAAGATTAGAACTCAAAAACAAATTTTTAGTTAGAATGAAAATATTATGTTAATTTTCACAATGGAAATTGGGAAATAAGATGGGAGGTAGAGTAAATTGTCTCATTTCTTCATTGGGATATTACACTTGAACAAGGAAATAAATGATCTAAAAATCCTATTTTTAAAATACAAACACTAAGAATGGTAATTTAATTGACACTAAATAATTAATGGAGGAAATTTATGGACATGGAGGAAGAAGGAACATAACCAACTACATTAGGAAATAAATTTTTTAACAAGTAGAAGATTTGTGGTATCAAATATAAAGTTATATAGTTAATAAAGCAAAACATACTAACACACCACACTGAAAACAAAAATGAAGAAACAAAAATATATAGAGAAAGGAAGAAAATGTCATATGACAGAATCAATACTCATTTTTTATATCAATTAATATAATTGGGTAAAAAATAACTGCTAACATAATTTAATTGAATAAAAGTAAAACGTGACTATGTATGAGAGACACAGGAAACCAAGTGAATATTATTATTCAAAAATAAATTAAGAATAACATTATACCTAAAGATATAAATTTTAAAAAATGAAGCTGATAATTGTATTAATCAAAACATTAAAGAAAGTGAACTGAAATCATCAAGTGATGCAAAAGACTACTTAAAATGTTAGTATGTAATTTAAAACTGAGATATTTATATTTATGCACCACACCATATGGTATCAATATGCATACATCTAAAGTCATAGCAAAATGAAGTTTACTAAAGCAGATTCCATAAGAAATAAAATGTCAGATGACCTCATTATCCTAGAAGAAAGAAGTTATATTTTTAATATTTTGTTTACTCATATTATTTTTATGGGAGAGGAATGGTTTTGTTTATTAGGAAATCTATCAAGACAAATCATACCAATTTAAAAAGAAAATAATTCCATTTTCTGCAAAGCCGAAAGTGAATTATTAAAACATCATTTTCAAAAACTGAAAACATATCAATGGGATATTTCCTAACCAAAAAAAAAAAATCAGCAAAGTTACAAGAATGTTTACTGTTGTCATTGTCATTTAACATTGTACTAAAGATATTATCCAATTATTATTAGAAATCAGAAAGAAATTAGTCTTAAAAATAATTTGAAAACAAAATACCACTATCTGCATATGTGGGTTGGTACATCATAAAAGGCAATTTGGTAATATCTACCAAAATTAGAATTACAATCATTCTTCAACCTTTTGATTTAGAAATTTCATTTCTGGGAATTTAGTTGTCAGAAATACTTGGTTAGGTCATTTATGTGAGGCTACACATTGCAAACTGGTTTGTAATAATAAAACACTGGGATTAAACCAAACCTAAATGTTCATTGATAGTGGACAAGTTTAATAAAACTGGACATAATGCAATGGGATAAAGCTTATCCATCAAGAGGAATTAAGACTTTTTATTTATATTTTGTTAATTGAAAAAAAATTCAACATGAAAAACAAAGTGTATAATACTATAACATTCTTAAAAGCATAAAAGAATGTATGTGGGAGTTGGGAGAGGGGTAGAGGTATGTGTGTACCTGGAAAGATAACATAAAAATATTACCATATTTATTTATCATAGAATGATCTCAATGGCTAAAAGACTGGTGTTAAAAAGAAAATTTTCATTAAAACTTATTTTAATTTTTCAACTTGAAACTATCTGAACAATGTTGCTAAATCAGCATATTAAAAATAATTGAGACAATTCTGTTATCCAAACATCCATGAATTATAAAACAAAGTAGAAAGTGTACATACTACTTATTTAAGAGACTTTTGTATGTGTAACAGTAGTATGTTCTTTCAGCCTGAGTATAAATAACCTAGACACACTCTGGTTGAACCAACCACTCTTCTGACTTCTCTCCTCCTTTCAAAGGATACAGAGGGATTTTCTTGCTCTAGTCCTTTCCCAGATTCCCTAAAACTTTTCCTCTGTATCCTCTGCAGTGATTGTCCAGAGACAAAAACATATATACTTTCAACTTTAAAAACAAGTCTTTTACTTTCTTTCTTTCCTGAAATCTGACTCTCTGCTAAGGACAGTATTTTACCTGCAGCCTTCTCATATGGTGGCATATTCCCCCTACAGATTTTGTACCTATAGAAATAAACTAGGTGAGCTCCTGGCTCTTCAATGCCACTTCCAGACCTCCTCCCTCCTCTGAAAACTCCAGCTTTATCACATGCCATCAAGTTGTTCTGCCACTTCTACATGGTCTCACAATCACACTCAGGAAGATTCTAGCTCCTGACTCATTGTCACTCTAACACTACAGCCAATTTAATTATTTGACAATTTCAATATCTACAAGCATATTTCCTCCATTTCTCTTGTCTCTGACTATATAAAATGCATCTTCTTAAATGATCTCATTGTTTCCCCATCTCAGTCATTCAATCCCCACAGTCATATCCTGGATTTTTGCACATGCCTTAACTGTAAACCTCTGCTTTTCCCAGTTTCCAGCATTATATCTCTGACTCCTCAGTCCTTTTAATATTTTGAAGTCAATAATAAATCTTTGATCCCAGTTGAGCATAAAAACATTTTTTTTTCCATATTAGAGATGGACTTTTTTTTCTCAAACTGTAAAAAATGGCCAGTATCAAACCTTGGTCTAAACCATACAGACAGAATTTTATTTGAAAAGCAAACTCATTTCCTCAGTATCTATATAACAATCAAATAGAAGGCATTTGAGTAAATGTGCTGTGTCATTTCCCAACATTTAGATCAATTATAGTATATACAATCTTGATTTGTGGGAGCCTGGGTTACTTTCTGACACCTGTGTCTATGGGGATCCTAGGATAACTATTGCTGTGCCTGAAAGACCCCCTAGAAACATACGGAGTTGGGAAATGGTAACTTCTTAAACAGAAGGTGGTGCTTAAAAAGAGAGGAGAGGGATTCTGGAAATGTCATTAACCAATTTTCAATATACTAATTGAATAAAATAGTAATAATGCTTACCAAGTATTGAGATGCTTAAAAAATGCAGGGATTATAGAAAGGACTTAATGTGCATCATCTTATCCTATGCTAAAGCAATCTGTGAGGCAGGATTTGTACCTCCATTAAATCAGCAAGTAGGCAAGAGTATCTGTTGCATCATTATTATTTAACATTGTACCAGAGATACTAGAAGATATTATTAGGAAAAGTTATGTAGTTAACTCTAAAAGAAGTGCATGAAAACATTTTGTTTAACAGCATAGCCTTGATTCAACTGAACCATATATATTTAAATACATTTAATTAGATTTTCCCAGAACTCTTGCAAGTTTGCATTTGTATAAAGGTAGAGGAGTCACTACCAAAATAAAAAATGCATTGTTCTAGTCAGTATTATAACTTATTTTTATTTGCATTTTGTGACTAGGTTATACACAGGGAAATTCTAGAGATATTACTTCTTTGCTTACCCTTATTGATCTAGCATTTAAATTCATTTTAAAATGCCAGATAAAACTTTTCACTTAATGTGAAATATTAAAAATAACTGTATTTTATCCAGAGGAAAGAAAGAATTATTTTATATTAAAATGTCCATAGGCACTTTTGCAACAGTGTGAAAGTATTACTGTAATGTTCAGGCAAAATATGCTTTCAAATTATATAAACACAATATATTTACTACATTTTACATCTACAAAGAAAAATATATTTTATATTACTTTCCTAATGCCTTACAAAAGAGAGATGTTTCATACTGTACCTGAAGATTAAGATGTCTATATTATTTATAAATATTTTAAGTATGTTTTAGTTATAGCCATAATATTTAAATTTTATTTAATGTATCTTGGATTCCATTAAGATCACTAAAGGTCTTAAAACTATGGTTTATGAAGGTGGGTAGTCTTGTTAGTTTCTCTATGAAAAATCTGGTAGTGAATGGAAAGGGTAGTAAAATGAGAAGTTCAGTTAACAAAGAAAGTCAATGTGATAATTGTACATAACCAAAACCCATTCCTTTCTTTGGTTGTCTGGTGATTTGAGTACTTGCACATTTCACTTCTTATTTACCTAATGCTGTCAAAACCATTCATTTATCTTAAGCCTCCTCATCACCTTTCAATGAAACATGGTATTAGGATGGGCACTATATGTTAATGTTATGACTTTTGGTTCCTTTATGTTGGAGTCAATTATTAAGACCTGAGATAAAATACAAAAGAGGTCATTCAGATGGAAAAAGAAATCTTTTTATAACTTGAAATGGTTTCATAATAGGTTTTAACATGAAAATTTTCCTAAGACAAAAACACAATGCTTTTTTTGGATTGTACAGATAGTTTATGCATCCTCGCTGAAACATCTGGTTGTTTTAATTTTTGTTGTAAAATTTTTATGTATGTACAACACAAAAAGATCTGTTGGCCCCATGATGACCTTGAAGTCATGCTCATTCACTGATGATAAAACTTGTTGATAGTAGCATCCTTGAGTTTAGTGAACATGTTTTTGGAAAAAAAGATAAATTACTGTATCTTGTGTGTTAAAAATATTTGTTAAGCAAATAAAAGCTTTCAGAGATGTTTGCATTCTACCAGCTGTCACATTTATAATCAAAATATTAAAATTGAGAGATTAATTTAGAGGGTATTCAATTGCCATCCCAAACAATTTGACCGTTCCTGAAATAACATTAATTAGAGTAAACCTGGAGATCATCTTGCCTAGATTTGTCTATTACATTGTGTTCTGATAGATGTTTGGCCCATTTTTGCTATGTTGAACAAGTCAACCTTTCCTACCTAGACAAATTTTATAAGAAGCTTACACTTAAGCCAATCTCAGTTATACACAGGTGAACCCTAACATTCCAATTTTGTATTTCAGGCAGTTTGGCATAAAACTATGTCCAAGAGAGGAGAATCGGTTATGTTTGAGAGGGGCAATGACAACATCTGGGCTGAATTAAGAACTTTAGTAATGTTATGCCTTGGAAAAATTATAAACACCCAATAGATAATTTGAAATGAAGATAATACCACATCATAAAATAACATTTGAAGCTCATTCAAAACATACACAAACATACACATTGATATTTAACTTGTTAATTTCTAGATTTTATGCTTCCCTTTATTTTTATTTTCTGAGGTATTCCGACACTGGCACATGTGTATCCTGCCTGTGGGTAATTCAGTCTTTGTACATGATTCCTTTTCTTCTCTTTATCATCTCCTTTGGGCTAAAATGAGAGCCCTGTCAACAAAAGCTGATAACTGATAACATAGCATATATAAAGTATCCTAAATACTAGATTTCAACTGTTTGGGGCATAATTAAGGTATCATTTAAGAAATATGTTACAGATGGAGAGGTTTTAGGGATGAAACATTTTCAAGACCTTTATGGCTGGTACAGAAGTGCATAGTTCCAGTCGTATCCATAGCTGTCTAGTACTCGCCTACAAAGCAGACGCTTTTCTTAAGCTGTGTTGCTGAAATCCATAATCAGGTTTGCTGAGTGGTGGTGATTCATTATAATTTCTCATTTTAAAAGGAAATCAAACTGAAACCAATGAAGCAATGGCTGACAATTTTTCTCTAACAGCTAGTCTTCCTCAGAAGCCTTTGTGATTATTATTTCCTCACTTTCTAAAACAGTATAGTTCTGTAATATTGCTAAGACCATTTCGAATAAACTCTATAGAGTATTAACAATAGAACAAGTTTCTTTTTTATCAGTAACAGTTTTCCTTTATCACCATCAACAAGCACTTATTCCCCACTATCTGATGATTCATACTTATTAAATACACATTTATGGTATAAAGATGAGATTGTATGTCCAAAGAATTGAAAACTAAACCATATTAAGAAAATGTCCAGACTGATATTAGAACACACAAGTGTAACAAGTAGGGGTGTATACATTTTGATTTGAGAAGTTCCAATAAGACTGCACTTCCATCACTAAAATGTCCTATTCCTTAGTCTACTCAATCTATTAGATTAATCCTTTCACATTTATAAGATACATTTGCCTATTTACATTAATTTCTCCATGATAAAATCCTTAAGGGAAGAGGCTATCTAACTCACATTCCTGTTCATAGCATTTAACTCCATTTCTGACTGATATTTGACTCTCAATAAATATTTGTTGAGTATTTATGTTAAACAGCTTTGAGGTTCTTTGCATTTGTGTTTGCAGTCAGTGATTGTATATTAAATTTATTTGTTTTATGGACATAAATGAGCCTCTATTAATAGTTGTTAAAGGAACAATCTGGAAAACTTTAAGAAAATCCACCCATATAGAGTGCAAAAGGATCACTCATCAACTGCTTGGGGAACCTCATGAAGTTGTAACCATTACAGAAGAGAGGACAGGTGGGGAGCAAGAACAATGCATATTCAATGACTTGCAAGTCCTGAAAAATTCTTGATTGTAATTTAAGGTGTGTTATGCTCTCCAGAACAATCAGTACTAATAAGGTTTTATAAACCATGTCTTTTTGATTAAAGATTGGCACTGCTGAAGAAACTTCTGTTAATGATCAAATGTTTACTTGGCCTATTTCTATTTGCATTTCTTTCTCTTTTTTTTTGAATCTATCAAAGTCAGTACTCCCACTGTTAATTTATATTATTAATTTGGCATGGGTACTGGTGCTATTTCAATCCTTAGACTATCAATAGGTGCTACATCATTGATATCAGTTCTCTTGACATTTGAATTGGTTTCTTTAGGCTTAGTTCCTTGTAGTTGCAAAGGTTTCCAGATCAATACATGTCTGTCTGTATGTTTATCACTCCATCACTGCTGTAAATATTCCCTGCCCACCAAGTGGGCTATGATTCAGCCCCTAGAATGACCTTAAACTACAGAGAACAGAAAGACATGGGCAGGCCATTAATTTAGTCTAGCGTGATACCCCCAATTTACCAGTCTTTGCCTTAGGGTTCAAAACCATGGAGTTTAAGAATGAAAATTTCCTATTTAGAAAGAAAATCTTTCCTAAATTATTGATCTCTCTAATGATTTTGTTCTTGAACTGACTTTTCACTGTTTTTGTGCCTGGCCTTATTTTCTGATATCTTCTTTCTCATTAAAGTACCTGGTAAGTTTTCTTCTCCTATGCTTCTAGTCTCCTGAGAGGAGTTATTTTCAATTCTTAAACAGTCTGGTAAGTAACTCCAAACAGGGAGCACTTTGGTCGAAGTCTACATTAGTTTATTTCATTTAACCAGACTACAATTTTGACATTTCTAATTCTGTTGATATAATTAATCCAGTAAAACTATTGACAATGAATGATTAGCAAACACATGAATAGCCAAGAGATGAGATAGTTACAGCACAAAATTGTCTTGTAGAACCCATTCTATGAATATTAGTCTAAATATGAAAATTATTTTAAAATATCAAAACTATTTTGTGAATTTTTTTAAAACAAAATACCTTCTGAAATGTTGTCTTGGGCTTTTATACATATAGAAATAGTCCACCCAAAGTAAGGTGTTTTCTTTCCATTGAAGCTAAGAATAAGGATCTAAAATTACAGCATTTGACTTCGATTTTCCCATTCTGTGGAGAAAAAAGGTCTAAGACAACATAATAAAGTTCTTGCAAATTATTCTTGCCAAATTTTCACTCAAAATAATGCCTCTTGGGAATTCAGTTTGTTTAAACTGTGCTATTAGCAATCTCAGAGGGTGACATTATTTTCCCTCAGTCTCTCCCTTCTTAAAATGTTATTCATCCTTTGTCATTTTACCTTCCTGCTTTACCTTGAAGTGGTTTGTAGGTGGTAATTTTTACATTTAAGGGCAATGAGAAAGAAGTTAAGAATTCAAAAAAGTGAGAAAAGAGAGCGCACGGAAATTTGGACATGTTTTGTTGGCTTGAAACAAGACAATGGAGCGAAATGCATTAGAGACATCTAGAATAATTGTATAATCATAGTATTTCTATTCTCATGTTTAAATGGTTGCTCATCTTACATAGGATCCATTTTTTTCTAACTTTATTTAAATACAATTGACATATAACATTGTGTAAATTTAGGTATGCAACATGATTTGATACTTATTTATTGTAAAATGATTACCACAATCAAGTTAGTTAACACATCTATCACCTCACTTAATGAGAATTTGCATGTGTGTGTGTATGAGGGGTTAAGAACATTAAAGATCTAATTTCTTAGCAACTTCCAAGCATATAACATAGTATTGCTAACTAGAGTCATCACACTGGATATTAGATCCCCAGAACTTTTTCATTTTTTAACTGGAAGTTTGTACTGTTTGACCAACATGCATTTCCCTCAACAACCAGCCATTGAAAACCACCATTCTACTCTCTGCTTCTATATGTTTGGCTTTTTTTCTTTTCTAGATTCTACATATAAGTGAAATCATGCAGTACTTGCTGTTCACTATCTGATTTATTTCACTTAGCATAATGCCCTCCAGTTCATACATGTTGTTGTCAATGGCAGAATTTCTTTACTTAAGGCTGAATAACATTCCATTGTGTAAATATAACACATCTTTATCCAGTCATCCACTGATAAACACTTAGGTGTGTCTATATCTTGTTATTTTGAATAATCCAGCAATGAACATTGGGTGAATATGCCTCTTTGAGATAGTGATTTAAAGTTCCTTCTGATGTATACCAGATATAGGGTTGCTGGATTATATGGTAGCTATAATTTTAACTTTTTGAGGGGGTTCCATATTATTTTTCATAGTGGTTGTGCCAATTTATATTCCTACAAACATTATAGTAGAGTCCCCTTCTCCACATCTTCACCAATATTTTTATCTTTTTGATAATAGCCATTCTAACAAGTGTAAGGTGATATCTCTTTTAGTTTGATTTGCATATCCCTGATATTTAGTGATGTTGAGCATCTTTTCATGTATCTATTGGCCATTTGTACTTGTTCTTTCAAAAAGAAGTTGATTCAGTTCCCCTGCCCAGATTTATTCAGATTTGTTTTTCTTGGTCTTATTGAGTTGTATCCTTTTCTTACATATTTTGGGTATTAGTCCCATAACAGATAAATGTTTTGCAAATATTTTCTCTCATTCTGTAGGTTGCCTCTTCATTCTGTTGATTGTTTCTTTTCCTGTGTGGTAGTTTATTAGCTTGAGGTAGTCCTACTTGCTTATTTTTTATTTTGTTGCTTGTGCTTTTGGAGTCATAACTGAAAATGATTGCTAAAATCAGTGTCAAGGAGCTTTCTCCTTATGTTTTCTTCTAGGAGTTTATTGGTTTCAGGTCTTATTTTTAAGTCTTTATTTCAATTTAATTTTGTAACTGATGATAGGTAGGGGTCCAATTTCATGTTTTTTGCATGTGAATATGCATGGCATCCACTTTTAAATCATGATTAAAAACCTAAGCTCTGAAAGTTTTTTATGCTCTCTTAAGCTCTTTTTAAGCACTGCATGATTTTTCTTTGAATATTTGAAGTTTAGATAATTGAACTTTCATAGGTTAATTCTTAGCAGCAATAAGATAAAGTGGTATTCACCAGGATTTCTACTTATTTGTGTATTATCTGTTTAATGAGACAGTTTGGCCTGTCTTTTGTGTGATGGATAGATGCTGACAGATGCAGGAATTTTATTTCAGAGATGAAGAAGGAGAATCAGGTATGCTTTACCTTAACCATGAAAACTACTGCCCTACCTAAATTCTCCATAGCCATAACACCCTGTTGCCCTAAAATATCCAATAGTAGGCAGAGATTGGGTTTGAATTACCCCTTTGCCTGTTCACTGAGAATGCACTTGGGTTTTTCCATAAATTTGAAGGATCAGGATCTTTTTCATGACAGAGATGTAGGCAACAGCAGCCAAATCATTTTTGTAGCATCCTAGTGAATGATTAAATTATGTTTTTGGCTCTGTATAACAGAGATGGGAAGACAAGGAGGTGAGGTTAGATCAATGAAAACTAATTTGCTAATCGGAAGCTGTAAGTGGACTCTAAATAAGTAATAGTCTCTCTTCCTAGGTAAAGGGATGATATGTCTGGTTGAAGTTTCTCTACAAATTCATTGCAGAAAGACCATATTATTAATGTATATGAATAATCTATTGCCTTGTAATCTACTGTGATGACAAAATTTAGTGCATTAAAACAATGACTTATTTATATAATTTATAAATTTCTGGGTTTGGAGAATTAGAGTGGAGTTGTCTGGGTGGTTCTGTGACCTTGAGCATGCTTATCTGGCAGACATCTTGTTATCGGTTGTATTGGAGAGAGGGGTATGATTCAGCCCATGCGTTCCCATCATCCAGCCAGTTGACCTGGACATGTTCTCAGGGCAAAAGCAGAGAAGCAAGACAGACAGTGTGTGGAAACCTAAGTCCCCTTGAAATGCAGGCTCAGGTAATGATACTATCACATTTTATGCATTTTAGTGGTCAAAACAAGTCATTAGCCCTACTAGGATTCAGTGTTGGGGAAATGGACTCTACCTTTTGATAAGTAGAGCTGCAAAGTCATATTGCAGTGAGTGTGGATTCAGAGAAGAAAGAATTGGGACATTTTTGCAGTTAATCTGACAGTGGGAGGAATACCTATTTGTAACTCCTCAAGCTTTCTTTTAGGGCCTACCCTCTGGAAAGATTCTTTTAGGTCTCTACTAATTCCTCACTTAGGTGGAAGGAGAGGTGATCAGGTTTTACTATGGTAGGTATGATAACGGTGCCTTATAGATACCCACATTTTAATTACTGGAATTTGTAAATACAGTCGTTTAGATAGCAAGTGGAGTTAAATTTGCTAATCAGCTGACTGTAAAATAGAGAGATTTTCCAGCATTATTTGGATGGGCAAAATGTATCTTTAAAAGTGAAAGAGGAGACTTCCGGGAAGATGGCGGTGTGAGCAGGGCAGCAGAAATCTCCTCCCAACACTATATTTATCTACGAAAACACAGAAAATACATCTATTCCTAAAAGAGAGACGAGAACACACAGGAAAGCGCACAGCGTGCAGCTACACCCGAGAGGACTCAGCACCCCAAGAGGCGGGTAAGATACGGAGCCGCGACCCGGCGGGACCCGAGCCCTCCCCCACCCCAGCGCACCGGCGGGAGGAGAGGATTCAGAGCCGGGAGGGAGTGGAAGTACACCCCGCGAAGTAGCCAGCCCCGGTGATCTGCGCGGGGAGCGCTGACCCACATTGCGCAGTGCAGCGGAGATTGGAGAGACAGAGGGGCAGGATCTGAGCGGGGAACGCGCCAGGGGGCTTGCAGCCGGCTCCGGGAAGGAAAAAAAAAGTGCGCGCTTTCCTCAGCGGTCTTAAAGAGACAGGAGCCCAGCGGAGGAGCCGGATCGCCCCAGCACACTCAGCCCAACAGGCTGGGAGTCCTGGGGAGTTTCAGACGCCTTAGCTGGCGACTGAGGAAGCGTAGCCATACTTAACACTTCTCACTGAGATCAACAGCCTCCTATTCGTTCCCACCCCTGCCAGAGCGATAAAGGGCCCTGCGGAGCGGCACAGTCACAGCTGTGGAATAGTGGGGCAATAGCGCCACCTAGAGCATTCCCACAGAATCTACGTCCGGTGGGCATTTTTTTTTTGTTTTTGTTTTGTTTTGTTTTTGTTTTTTCTTTTCTTTCTTTTTTTCTTTCTTTCCTTTTTTCTTTTTTTTCTTTTTTTTCTCTCTCTTTTTTTTTCTTCTCTTTTTAAAGTCTTAAAGAGCCCAGCTGACATACGTGGCAACTATCAGTGACCAAATTTACAGCCATGAAAAGACAGAGGAATATGGTTCAGACCAAAATCAACCAGACAACCCCAGAGAGGGAGTCTGAAGGGATGGAAATGCACAGCCTCCCTGAAAAAGAATTTAGAATAAAAGTCATAACCATGCTGATGGACCTACAGAGAAATGTGCAAGAGCTGAGGGAGGAAGTGAGGGAACTGAGGAAAGACAATACAGAAATCAGACAAGCGATCGACGGGCTTAACAGCAGAATGGATGAGATGCGAGAGACTGTTAATGGAATAGAAAACAGAGAACAGGAGTACAGAGCAGCTGAGGCAGAGAGAGATAAAAGGATTTCTAGGAATGAAAGAATATTAAGAGAACTGTGTGACCAATCCAAACGGAACAATATTCGCATTATAGGAGTACCAGAGGAAGAAGAGAGAGAAAAAGGGATAGAAAGTGTCTTTGAAGAAATAATTGCTGAAAACTTTCCCTCGCTGGGGAAGGAAGTAGTCTCGCAGTCCACCGAAGCTCATAGATCTCCCAACACAAGGGACCCAAGGAAGACAACACCAAGACACATAATAATTAAGATGGCAAAGATCAAAGATAAAGACAGGGTATTAAAGGCAGCTAGAGAGAGAAAAAAGATCACCTACAAAGGAAAACCCATCAGACTATCATCAGACTTCTCAACAGAAACCTTACAGGCCAGAAGAGAATGGCATGATATATTTAACGTAATGAAACAGAAGGGCCTCGAACCAAGAATATTGTATCCAGCACGATTATCATTTAAATATGATGGAGGGATTAAACAATTTCCAGATAAACGAAACTTAAGAGAATTTGCGTCTCATAAACCACCACTACAGGATATCTTAAATGGACTGCTCTAGAGGGAAGCACACCTAAGGCTAAAAAGATGTCACCAGAGAAAAAAAAAATCATAGCAAAGAAAGCAGACCATCCAAATACCAACTAAAGGCAAAGAATAAAACACCTATTATAGAAAGAATGGAGGAGGAGGAATAAGAAGGGAGAGAAAGAAAGAAACATCAGACTGTGTTTACAATAACTTAACAAGAAAGTTAAGTTAGATTGTTAGATAGTAAAGAAGCAACCCTTGAACCCTTGGTAACCACGAATCTAAAGCCAGCAATGGCAATAAGTACATACCTATCAATAATCACCCTAAATGTAAATGGACTGAATGCACCAATCAAAAGACACAGAGTAACAGAATGGATAAAAAAGCAAGACCCATCTATATGCTGCCTACAAGAAACTCACCTCAAATCAAAGATATACACAGACTAAAAGTGAAGGGATGGAAAAAGATATTTCATGCAAACAACAAAGAGAAAAAAGCAGGTGTTGCAGTACTTGTATCAGACAAATAGACTTCAAAACGAAGAAAGTAGCAAAAGATAAAGAAGGACATTACATAATGATAAAGGGGTCAGTCCAACAAGAAGATATAACCATTATAAATATATATACACCCAACACAGGAGTGCCAGCATATGTGAGACAAATACTAACAGAATTAAAGGAGGAAATAGACAGCAATGCATTCATCGTAGGAGACTTCAACACACCACTCACTCAAGAGGACAGATCAACCAGACAGAAAATAAGTAAAGACACAGAGGCACTGAACAACACACTAGAACAGATGGACCTAACACACATCTACAGAACTCTGCACCCAAAAGCAACAGGATACACATTCTTCTCAAGTGCACATGGAACATTTTCCAGAATAGACCACATACTAGGCCACAAAAAGAACCTCAGTAATTTCAAAATATTGAAATCCTACCAACCAACTTCTCAGATCACCAAGGTATAAAACTAGAAATAAATTTTAGAAAGAAATCAAAGAAGCTCACAAATACATGGAGACTTAACAACACTCTCCTAATTAATCAATGGGTTAACGACCAAATCAAAACAGAAATCAAAGAATATATGGAGACTAATGACAACAACAACACAAAGCCACAACTTCTGTGGGACGCAGCAAAGGCAGTTCTAAGAGGAAAGTATATTGCAATCCAGGCTATTTAAAGAAGGAAGAACATTCCCAAAT
>JAVSCE010015260.1:0-21567 GCA_032199065.1 Smutsia gigantea
TCACAATTGCATCAAAAAGAATAAAATACCTAGGAATAAACCTAACGAAGGAAGTGAAAGACCTGTACTCTGAAAACTACAAGACACTCCTAAGAGAAATTAAAGAGGACACTAACGAATGGAAACTCATCCCATGCTCTTGGCTGGGAAGAATAAATATTGTCAAAATGGCTATACTTCCTAAAGCAATATACAAATTCAGTGCAATCCCTATCAAAATACCAACAGCTTTCTTCAATGAACTGGAACAAATAATTCTAAAATTCATATGGAACCACAAAAGACCCCGAATAGCCACAGCAATCCTGAGAAGGTGGAGTAAAACAGGGGGAATTATGCTCCCAGACTTCAAGCTCTACTACAAAGCCACAGTAATCAAGACAATTTGGTATTGGCACAAGAACAGACCCACAGACCAGTGGAATAGAGTAGAAAATCCAAACATCAACCCAAACATATACAGTCAATTAATATTTGATAAGAGAGCCTTGGATATACATTGGGGAGATGACAGCCTCTTCAGCAGCTGGTGTTGGAAAAACTGGACAGCTACATGTACGAGAATGAAACTGGACTACTGTCTGGCCCCATACACAAAGGTAAACTCAAGGTGGATTAAAGACCTGAATGTAAGTCATGAAACCATAAAACTCCTGGAAAAAAATATAGGCAAAAATCTCTTGGACATAAACATGAGTGACTTCTTCATGAACATATCCCCCCGGGCAAGGGAAACAAAAGCAAAAATGAACAAGTGGGACTATATCAAGCTGAAAAGCTTCTGTACAGCAAAGGACACTATCAGTCGATCAAAAAAACTTCCTACAGTATGGGAGAAAATATTCATAAATGACTTATCCGATAAGGGGTTGACATCCAAAATATATAAAGAACTCACGCTCCACAGCAAACAAAAAGCAAATAGTCCAGTTAAGAAATGGGCAGAGAACATGAATAGACACTTCTCCAAAGAAGAAATTCAGATGGCCAACAGGCACATGAAAAGATGCTCCACATCGCTAATCATCAGAGAAATGCAGATTAAAACCACAATGAGATATCACCTCACACCAGTGAGGATGGCCAACATCCAAAACACAAACAACAACAAATGTTGGCGAGGATGTGGAAAAAGGGAACCCTCCTACACTGCTGGTGGGAATGCAAATTAGTTCAACCATTGTGGAAAGCAGTATGGAGGTTCCTCAAAAAACTCAAAATAGAAATACCATTTGACCCAGGAATTCCACTCCTAGGAATTTACCCTAAGAATGCAGCAGGCCAGTTTGAAAAAGACAGATGCACCCCTATGTTTATCACAGCACTATTTACAGTAGCCAAGAAATGGAAGGAGCCTAAGTGTCCATCAGTAGATGAATGGATAAAGAAGAAGTGGTACATATACACAATGGAATATTATACAGCCATAAGAAGAAAACAAATCCTACCATTTGCAACAACATGGATGGAGCTAGAGGGTATTATGCTCAGTGAAATAAGCCAAGCCGAAAAAGACAAGTACCAAATGATTTCACTCATATGTGGAGTATAAGAACTGAGAAAAAAACTGAAGGAACAAAACAGCAGCAGACTCACAGAACGCAAGAACGGACTAATAGTTACCAAAGGGAAAGGGACTGTGGAGGATGGGTGGGAAGGGAGGGGCAAGGGGGAAAAAGGGGCATTATGATTAGCAGAAGTAATGTTAGGGGGGCACAGGGACGGCTGTACAACCCAGAGAAGACAAGTAGTGACTCTATAGCATCTCACTATGCTGAAGGACAGTTACTGTAATGGTGTTGGTGGGTGGGACCTGATGATGGGGGTAGTGTAATCACCATAATATTGCTCATTTAATTGTAGATTAATGATATCAAAATAAACTAAAAAAAAAAAAGCACCCAGAGAGATAAATAAGATCACATACAAAGGAAAGCCCATCAGGCTATCATCAGACTTCTCAACAGTAACCTTATAGGCCAGAAGGGATGGCATGATGTTTTTAATGCCATGAAGCAGAAGGGCCTTGAACCAAGATTACTTCATCTGGCAAGGATATCATTTAAATGTGAAGGAGAGATTAAACAATTCACAGATAAGCAAAAGCCGAGAGAATATACCTCCCACAAACCATCTCTACAGTGTATGTTGGAGGGACTGCTGTTGATAGAAATGTTCCTATGGTTTAATAGCTGTACCCAGAGGGAATAAAACCACAGTAAAGAAAGTAGAAAAGCTAATTACTAAGCAAATGCAAAATTAAATTATCCCCAAAGTCAATCAAGGGATAGACAAAGAGTACAGAATATGATACCTAATATATAAAAATGGAGGAGGAAGAAAAAGGAGGAGAGAAAAAAAGAATCTTTAGATTGTGTTTGTAATAGCATATTAAGTGAGTTAAGTTAGACTCCTAGATAGTAAAGAAGTTAACCTTGAACCTTTGGTAACCATGAATCTGAAGCCTGCAATGCCAATAAGTACCTACCTATACATAATCACCCTAAATGTAAATGGACTGAATGCACCAATCAAAAGACATAGAGTCACTGAATGGACAAAAAAACAAGACCCATCTATATGCTGCCTACAAGAGACTCACTTTAAACCCAAAGACATACACAGACTAAAAAAGGAAAAATCACTACAGAGAGCACAGAAATACAAAGAACTATTAGAGAACACTATGAAAAATTATATGTTAACAAACTGGATAACCTAGAAGAAATGGACAACTTTCTAGAAAAATACAACCTTCCTAGGCTGACCGAGAAAGAAACAGATAATCTCAGCAGACCAATTACCAGCAACGAAATTGAACTGGTAATCAAAAACCTACCTAAGAACAAATGCTTGTACCAGATGGCTTCACCGCTGAATTTTATAAAACATTTAGTGAAGACCTAATACCCATCCTCCTTAAAGTTTTCCAAGAGTAGAAGAAGAGGGAATACTTCCAAACTCATTCTATGAGGCCAGCATCAGTATAATACCAAAATCGGGCAAAGACACCACAAAAAAAAGAAAACTATAGACCAATATCCCTGATAAACATAGATGCAAAAATACTCGACAAAATATTAGCAAACCAAATTCAAAAATACATCAAAAAGATCATCCATCATGATCAAGTAGAATTTATTCCAGGGATTCAAGGGTGATACAACATTCAAAAATCCGTCAACATCATCCACCACAGCAACAAAAAGAAGGACAAAAACCACATGATCATCTTCATAGATGCTGAAAAAGCATTTGACAAAATTCAACATCCATTCATGATAAAAACTCTCAGCAAAATGGGTATAGAGCGCAAGTACCTTAACATAATAAAGGCCATATACGACAAACCCACAGCCGACATTATACTTAACAGCGGGAAACTGAAAGCTTTTCCTTTCAGTTCAGGAACAAGACAACGATGTCCACTCTCCCCACTTCTATTCAACATAGTACTGGAGGGCCTAGCCATGGCAATCAGACAACACAAAGAAATAAAAGGCATCCAGATTGGCAAGAAAGAAGTTAAAGTGTCCCTGTTTGCAGATGACATGATATTGTACATAAAAAACCCTAAAGAATCCACTCCAAAAGTATTAGATCTAATATCTGAATTCAGCAAAGTTGCAGGATACAAAATTAATATGCAGAAATCTGTGGCATTCCTATACACTAACAATGACCCAGCAGAGAGAGAAATCAGGAAAACGATTCCATTCACAGTTGCATCAAAAAGAATAAAATAACTAGGAATAAACCTAACCAAAAAAGTGAAAGACGTATACTTTGAAAACTACAAGACACTCATGAGAGAGTTTAAAGAAGACACCAATAAATGGAAACACATCTTGTGCTCATGGATAGGAAGAATTAATATTGTCAAAATGGTCATCCTGACTAAAGCAATCTACAGATTCAATGCAATCCCTATCAAAATAACAACAGCATTTTTCAATGAACTAGAGAAAATCATTCTAAAATTCATATGGAACCACAAAAGACCCCAAATAGCCAAAGCAATCCTGAGAAGGAAGAATAAAGCTGTGGGGATTATGCTTCCCAACTTCAAGCTTTACTACAAAGCCACAGTACTCAAGATAATTTGGTACTGGCACAATAACAGACCCATAGACCAATGGAACAGACTAGAGAGTCCTGATATAAACCCAACCATATATAGTCAATTAATATATGATAAAGGATCCATGGACATACAATGGGGGAAATGACAGCCTCTTCAACAGCTGCTGTTGGCAAAACTGGACAGCTATATGCAAGAGAATGAAACTGGATTATTGCTTAACCCCATACACAAAGTAAACTCGAAATGGATCAAGGACCTGAATGTAAGTCATGAAACAATAAAACTCTTAGAAGACAACATAGGCAAAATTCTCCTGAATATAAACATGAGCAACTTCTTCCTGAACGCATCTCCTCGAGCAAGGGAAACAAAAGCAAAAATGAACTCATGGGACTACATCAAACTAAAAAGTTTCTGTACGGCAAAGTACACCATCAACAGAATGAAAAGTCATCCAACAGTATGGGAGAATATATTTGTAAATGACATATTCGACAAGGGGTTAAGATCCAAAATATATAAAGATCTTACACGCCTCAACACCCAAACAGCAAATAACCCAATTAAAAAACGGGTAGAGGATATGAAGAGAGAGTTCTCCAAAGAAGAATTTCAGATGGCCACAGACACATGAAAAGATGCTCCACATCACTGAAACCACAATGAGATATCATATCACACCAGTAAGGATGGCCACCATCCAAAAGACTAAGAGCAATAAAGACTGGCGAGGATGCAGAGAAAGGGGAACCCTCCTACACTGCTGGTGGGAATGTAAGCTAGTTCAACCATTGTGGAAAGCAATATGGAGGTGCCTCAAAAAACTAAAAATATAAATGCCATTTGACTTGGGAATCCCACTCCTTGGAATTTACCCAAAGAATACAACTTCTCAGATTCAATAAGACATATACACCCCTATGTTTATTGCAGCACTTTTTACAATAGCCAAGATATGGAAGCAACCTAAGTGTCCATCAGTAGATGAATGGATAAAGAAGAGGTGGTACGTATACACAATGGAATACTATTCAGCCGTAAGAAGGAAACAAGTCCTGCCATTTGCAACAACTTGGATGGAGCTGGAAGATATTATGCTCAGTGAAATAAGCCAGGCAAAGAAAGACAAGTGCCAAATGATTTCCCTCATTTGTGGAGTATAACAGTGAAGCAAAACTGAAGGAACAAAATAGCAGTAGACTCAGAGACTCCAAGAAGGAACTAGTGGTTACCAAAGGGGAGGGGTGAGGGAGGGTGGGTGGGGAGTGTGGGAGAAGGAGATTGTGGGTATTATGTTTAGTATACATGGTGTGGGGGATCATGGGGAAAACTGTAGCACAGGAAAGGCAAACAATGAATTTGTGGCATCTTACTACACTGATGGAGAGTGACTTCATTGGGGTATGGGTGGGGCTTGATAATATGGATAAATGTAGTAACCACATTGCTTTTTCATGTGAAACCTTCATAAGAGTGTATATCAATAATACCTTAAAAAAAAAGATCTGGCTGTCACAAAGAACCTCAGTTCTGCTGTCCTGTGGTGACAGACAGATTTAGGTTCAGGTTGGAAGGTGTCCTCTTGCATCTTGTCACAGTTTTATAGGCATAGGTCTAACAACACTGGGCATGTCTACAGTTATTGTAATTAGAATTTCCTCCCCTAAGGTAGGTATAGACAAAGTTGGTTGTGGACGGGGATAAATATGTAGTTGCACACCATAGAGTTATGCACATGAATGAATTTCTGGACTATGTTAATTGAGAGCTCACTTGATAAGAGGAAATCATTTCAGTAAAATGTGACCAGAGATCTAAATTCTGGTTCCCAAACGAAGAAATGTTATGAAGATCTGATACACTCAGAAAATAAAATGCAATTTAAGCAGGAGTAATCAAATAATCACTTAAGTGATATCGCTGGGCATGCAAAACCAAATGAACCTAAAAAATGGTCAGGCAGATGGAATTTATAATTTAACAAATATAAATTAAGCTCCTACATATACAATCATTTCTAGATTGTAGAGGAAGGAACCATGATGGACCCGGCCCATAGCTTCTGCGCTGCAGGCTGCTAGGCTTAAGGCTGCTCTGGGCATGACTAGCAGCAAAGCATAGGCCTTTAGGGCTTGCACACTCCAAACGTGACCTAAACTCATCATTGTGGATAACAGTGTTACCCCTGCCAAGAGTCTTGAGTCCTAAATTCCTCCAAGAGGAAGAAAAATTCCTCTGAATTTTCATATAATAAGGAAGACATGTTACAGAAAAGAAATATATGCCATATTCAAGAGTTCTACATTGGATGTATGTTTTGTGTGGTATAGTAGAACCATATGCCACTGGGAAAACCAGTCAGTTTCTGCATATTTGTTTATGGAGTTCAGGAAAAGGACTTTAAGCTACATTGATCTTTATGAATACTATGGAAGGAGAAGGAACTGAAATTTGTCTTTAATTTCACAGTACTCAAATTCAGCAGATCAAAGTGACCAAACCAGAGAAACAGCTGGATGCTAACTTGCTGCAATTGTAAGAGGCCTTTCTTGATATTCCTACAGTACTTTTGATAGGAATGTGAGGCCAGTAGTTCAAACACCTACCGAAGGATTCCTTTCAATAAGTTGAAAGTAGAAAACAAATCCTATGTCTTGGTCCAAACACAGAAAATGTTCAAAATTTAATAGTAAAGGAATAAGAACTAAAGAACAAATGCAAAAAGCCCAGATGTATTATCAATCTTGCCCTGGGTTTGATGTGACGGGGGAATATAATACCTCAGACTGGTCTTGAAGTTAATCCTTTCTACTGTATATTCTGAAATGTCTTTATAGTCATTCTCAGAGTTAGGGCTATTCCAATAGTTCAGTTTCATCCAATTTTTAGCTTCAACATTTATTTTCCTTTGTAAGTACATAGCCATTAAATAAGAATAAACAATCATTATAATGAAAGAAATATAGGATATCTCAGTTTTAGAGCATTTAAGATTCAGTGATGGCCCTTAAGGGGTCAAATTGCTTCTCCCGAGTTATTAGCTATGCATTTACATATGCATTCATCCATTCAGCAAACTTTTTAAACAGCATTATTGAGATATTATTGACATATAAAAATTGTATATATTTAAGTTGTACAACTTGATGTTTTGATATACATATACATTGTCAAGTCATCACCAAAATCCTGCTAGGTAACAAATCCATCACCTCTATATAGTTACCAATGTGTGTATTTGTGTGTGTCTGTGTTGAGAAGATTTCATTTAAGATATATCTTCTTAGGAAATTTCAAGCATACACGTCAGTGTTATTAACTATTATCTCCAGAGCTTATTCATCTTGCATAACTGGATGTTTGTATACTTTGACCAGCATGGCCCCATTTCTTTCCCCTCAGGCCCTGGCAATCACCACCCTACTCTCTGCTTCTAGGAGTTTGATAATTTTAGATTTCACATATAAGTGAGATTATGCAGTATCTGCCTTTTTGTGTCTGGCTAAGTTACTTAGCATAATGTTCTCCAGATTCATCTGTGTTGTTGCAACTGGCAGGATTTCATTCTTTTTAAAGGCTGAATAATATCCGTGTGTGTGTGTGTGTGTGTGTGTGTGTGTGTGTGTGTGTGTGTGTGTATACAGCATGTTTTCTTTATCTATTCATCTGTCAAAGGACATTTAGACTGTTTCCATATCTTGCCTATTGTGAATAATGCTGCAGTGAAAAAGGGAGTGCAAGTATCTCCTCACAGTCCTGTTTTCAATATACCCAGAATGCTGGATGATATGGTGGTTATATTTTTAATTTTCTGATGAACCTCCATACTGTTTTCCATAATTCCAACCAACAATGCACAAGAGTTCCCTTTGCTCTACATCTTCAAAACTTGTTAACTTTTGTCTTTTCGACATCTCTCTTAATAAATATGAGATGATATTTCACTGTGGTTTTGATTTAAATTTCCTTAACTAGAGATATTAAATACCTTTTCATATACCCACTGGCCATTTCAATTTCTTCTTTTGAGAAGTGTCAATTTAGATCCTTTGCATATTTTTTAATTGAGTTATATATATTTTTGCTATTGAGTTGTATGAGTTCCTTATATATTTTGGATATTAATCCCTTATCAGATATATGGTTTGCAAATCTTTTTTCCCATTCCATAAGTTACCTTTTATTTTTGTTGATTGCTTTTTATTAGTTTTATTTTATTGAAGTATAGTTGGTATATAATATTATTTTGGTTTCATGTATACAACATAGTGATTCAACAGTTAACTACATTTTAATTGTTTACCCTAACTAGTGTAGTTACTATTAACATAGAATGATGTTGCAGAATTACTGACTATACTCTCTATGCTTTACTTTCATCCCCTTGACTAATTTATATTATGATTGAGATTTTGTGCCTCTTTATTCCCTTCATCTGTTTCGTCCAACCACATACACCCCTCCCCTGTGGTAACCACCAATCCCTTCTCAGTGTGTCTGAGTCTATTTCTATTTTGTTTTTAGATTCCACATAAAAGTGAGGTCATATGGTATTTGTCTTTCTTTGCCTGGCTCATTTTTTTCCAAATGGCAAGAGTTCTTTCCTTTTTTATGGCTGAATAATACTCCATTGCATATATTACCTCATTTTCTTTATCCATTCATCTATTGAAAGGCACTTGGGTTGCTTCAATATCTTGGCTATTGTAAATAATGTGGCAATAAACATAGGGATGCATATATCTTTTTGAATCAGAGATTTTGTTTTCTTCACATAAATTCCTAGAAGTGGAATTACTGGGTCACATGGTATTTCTATTTTAGGTTTTTGAGGAAATTCCATACTGCTTTCCATAGTGGTTGGACCAATTGGCATTCCCACCAACAGTGTAGGAGGTTTCCCTTTTCTCCACTTGCTTGAAAACACTTGTCTTTTGGATAACTGACATTCTGATTTGTGTGAGGTGATATCTCATTGTAGTTTTGGTTTGCATTTCCCTAATGATTAGTGATGCAGAGCATCTTTTCATGTGCCTGCTAGCCATCTGTATTTCTTCTTTGGAAAAATGTCAATTTGGATCTTCTGCCCACTTTTTAATTCAGTTATTTGTTTTATTGGTGTTGAGTTGTATGAGTTATTTATGTATTTTAGATATTAGTCCCTTATCAGATATATTATTTGTGAATATATTCTCCCATACATTAGGTTGCCTTTTTGTTTTGTTGATGGTTTCCTTTGCTGTAAAGAAGCTCTTAGTTTGATGTAATCCCACTCATTTATTTTTGCTTTTGTTTCCCTTGCCTGGACAGATGTGTCCAGAAAAAAAGTAATCATGCTGATATTCAGGAGATTCCTACCTATGCTTTCCTTTATGAGTTTTATGGTTTCATGTCTTATATTTAGGTCTTTAATCCATTTAGAGTTTACTTTTGTGTGTGGTATTAGACAGTGATCCAGTTTCATTCTCTTGCATGTAGCTGTCCAGTTTTCCCAGCACTTCTTATTAAAGAGACTGTCTTTCTCCCCATCGTATATTCTTGCTTCCTTTGTCACATATTAATTGACCATATACACATGGGTTTGTTTCTGGGCTCCCTATTCTGTTCCATTAATATGTGTGTCTATTCTTGTGCCAGTGCCATTCTATTTTAATCACTGCATCTTTGTAGTATAGCTAGAAATCAAGGACTGTGATACCTCCATCTTTGTTCTTTCTCAAGATTGCTTTGGCTATTTGAGGTCTTTTGTGGCTCTATGGAAATTTTAGGATTATTTTCTCTAGTTCATTGAAAAATGCCATTGGTAATTTGATAGGGATTGCATTAAATCTGTAAATTGCTTTGGGCAGGATGACCATTTTGATAATATTAATCTTCCTATCCATGAGCATGGGATAGATTTCCAGTTATTTGTGTCTTCTAGGATTTTCGTCAGTGTTTTATAGTTTTCAGAGTACAGGTGTTTCACCTCTTTGGTTAGGTTTATTCCTATGTATATTATGCTTTTTGATGCAATCATAAATGGAATTTTTTCTTGATTTCTCTTTCTTCTACTTTGTTATTCGTATATAGAATGCAACAGATTTCTGTGTATTGATTTTGTATCCTGCAACTTTGCTGAATCCATTTATTAGTTCTAATAGTTTTTGGTGGATTCTTTAGGGTTTTCTATATACAGTGCCATGTCATCTGCAAATAGTGACAATTTTACTTCTTACTTACCAATTTAGATACCTTTTATTATTATTTTTTGTCTGATTGCTATGGCTAGGACTTCCAATACTATGTTGAATAAAAGTGGTGAGAGTGGACATCTTGTCTTGTTCTTGATCTTAGAGAAAAAGCTTTCAGCTTTTCACCACTGAGAATGATATTAGCTGTGGGTTTGTCATATATGGCCTTTATTCTGTTGAGGTTCCTTTTATACCCACTTTGTTAAGAGTTTTTATGAATGGATGTTGAATTTTGTCAAATGCTTTTTCAGCATCTATTGAGATGATCATATGATTTTTATCCTTCCTTTTGTTAATGTGGTGTATCACATTGATTGATTTATGAATATTGTACTGTCCTTGCATCCCTGGAATAAATCCCACTTGGTCATGATGAATGATCCTTTTGACGTATTTTTTGAATTTGGTTTGCCAATATTTTTTTGAGGATTTTTGCATCTATGTTCATCAGGGATATTGACCTATAATTTTCTTTTCTTGTAGTGTTTTGTTTGGTTTTGGTATTAGAGTAATGCCAACCTTGTAGAATGAATTTGAAAGTATTCCTTTCTCTTCTAATGTTTGAATACACAAATAAGGATAGGTATTAGCTCTCCTTTAAATATTTGGTGGAATTCACCTATGAAGCCATCTGGTACTGGATTTTTGTGTGTTGGAATTTTTTTATTGCCAAATCAGTTTTGTTACTAGTAATTGGTCTATTCATATTTTCTTTTTCTTTCTGTGTTTGTCTTGGAATATTGTGTATTTCTAGAAATTTGTCCATTTCTTCTAGGTTGTAGTATTTATTGGCATATAATTTATTGTATGTTTATTTTGCTGTGCAGAAGCTTTTTTAATTTGGTGTAATCCCACTTGTATATTTTGTTTTTGTTGCCTGTGCTTTTGATGTTATATCCAAAAATTCGTTGCCAAGACCAATGTCAGGAAGGTTTTCTCTTTATTTTCTTCTAGCAATTTTATAATTTTAAGCATTATATTTAAGTCCTTAATCCATTTTGAGTTGATTTTTGCATACTGTATGAGACAGGGGTCCAATTTCATTCTTTTACATGTAAATATCCAATTTTCTCAAAATAATTTGTTGAAGAGACTGTCCTTTCCCTATTGTGTATTTTTGGCACTCTGATTGAATATCAATTGATTGTACATGTATCAGTTTATTTCTGGGTTCTCTATTCTATTACATTGGTCTACATGTCTGTTTTATGCCAGTGTAAAATTGTTTGATTACAATTGCTTTGTAATATAATTTGAAGTCCCATTCAGCATACTTCTATTGCATATGTAGTTCCATACCAAAGTTGGAGACCCAAAGGTGAACAAGACTGCCCTTGCATTCATGGAGCTAACAGTCACTGGGACATGGAAAGTAAAGAGAATACTACAGTCTGGTATAAAGACTCTGAAAGAAGCTGGAAGTGAGAACAAGAGGCTTTGGGTGCCCACAAAATGTATGCCTAATTAAAAATGGAGTAAGGAATATGTGCTAGGGTAGCTTACTAAAGAAGATGGTGATGCCCAAGCAACATCTTGCAGAACCAAGAGTGAATCCAGTAAAGAGTCAAGGCAAAGGAATTCCAGGCAGGGATCAGTATGTGCAAAACATTGAGCTAATAATATTAAGAGAGAGTTGGGTTAGGAATTCTGGAAGTAACAAAACAAACAAGAACTTCAGTAGGACAGAAAAATTTAGTTTTAGTCCTAATGTGATAACTCATCACCTCATTAAACAATTCATTTTAGAAGTCACCTCTATATAGATGGTATATTTCTTTCAGTTTATAACATACATTTCCCTGAATGTTTACTATCAGTTTTATCCATTTTTAAAATAAATTTCAAATGGCCCACCTTTTACAAACATCTATGTATGGGGATTAATATAGCATTGATATGATAGCTTCACTGTACGTTTAGTACTGAAATTGGCCCAACCCAGGGCTTTTCCTAAGTGGAATCTCTTACCCATCCGCTCTGGGGCCAGCATGCCATAATAATGGAAACTTGCTGTTTTCTGTATAGTAGCACATGGCAGCACTACTTAGATAAGCATAGAGATCTCATAATTTTAAACTCATCACCCTGCTTCTAAAACACCTTCTATAGCAGCTCACTACCTTCAAAAATAAAGCCTAGTTTCCTATGAAAAGCATTCAAGACCTGGGACAAACTCAATCCAAACTACTATTCTAGGCTTATTTCCCTGCATTTCTCCCCTCTTCACACCCTGAATGTACCAGTCATGCCAGAATTCCTTGCCATTGCCTGAATATGTCCTGTAGAGTTTTATCTTTGCTTGTGTATCCCTCTGCCTAGAATTCCCCTCCTCACTGCATCCCACCCCTTTATGGCTCCCTTCCTTAATATTTAATATAACACTTCTTTTTGAGCCTATTGGTCTTTATATCCAGCTGGAACACTTATCAACTACTGGAAAATGGTGATAAGTATTTACTGAGTCCACTAGAACTGTGTTTAAATTGAAGCTCCTTTACTAGCTGTGAAACCACGCAACAGTTAATTAACCATTTCAAGCCTCTGTTTCCTCATCTGTTGAAATGGGAATAATGTTAAAACCTTTTTCATTGGGTTGTTGTGAGGATTAAGTGATATAATTACCATAACACACTTTACACAGTGCCTGACACATAGTAAGCACTCAATAAATGTTAGTTCTTTCATTAACATTTCTCTAGGTGTCTCTATCCCATTTTAGACTTGGATCTGGGGATTCCAGGTTATAAAATATTGTTAGGTTTTTAAGAAGATTTGTGGTAGATTTCAAAATTGCATAATTGGTTCTTGTTTTTCTTTTTTTTCTATATTTAGAGTTCACTGGGTGAAATAATTTCCTAGTCATAGTTGAATGGAAACCCATAATCAAACTGCAAATTAGAGTAAAATGCTAGCTTCTTGATAATATCTGTTCAAAATGCAATTTCCCTCTGCTCCCAATATAATTTAATAAGTAAGTCTAATTACATGTCAAATATTTTTTCTTTTTGTGATACACAGATATTTTTCTACCATTTAGTGATTATTTGGAACCTTGCCAAGTAGGAATCATATACAAGCTACTGAACATCCCACTCAGTCTCCTCAACACAAGAGGTTTTGGAAGTGTTGAAACATACATCCATTAGAGCTGCATAACAGTCAGAGGGAACAATGAACAAATGGCTAACAAATACTTAGAACACGTTTTCTAAAGCATTAAGCCATTTGTTTTTCTCGTCAAATTAAATATATTAGTTGTAATATTCCAAAGCTTTACGTAGATAAATGTATGTAGTTCAGGGCATCCTGAATAGGCAAGCACACCAATATAGCCCTGTATTAGAAATATATGTATTTATTTAAATTGAAGAAAACAGAACAAATCCACAGATACTAAGACATTTTCAGTAGTCTCTGACTCTGACACTGAGCTGACATTCTTGAAGGTCACTTTGGGAGGGTCCATGGGTGTGGCTTTCAAATGTGAGTTTGAATAATCATAACTGATTCATATTGATTTCAGAATTTTAATAATCAGTTATTTCTAAAGTTTTGTTGTAGATTGTGTTATTTGCTTCAAATTCCTCATCCTTCCATTTGTGTTGCAGCAGTGTCTGCCCAAACTCAAATTTGAGTAGAACTGTGTGATTTGCCTTGGACAGTAGAATAAGATGGAAGCAATGTGAGCCAGCTCCAAATCAAGGCTTCAGAAGCCTTGCATGTTTCCACTTGCTTTTGGACCTCTGCTGTTGCCAAGAGAATAACCTGGTAAGCCCAGGATAACCCACTGGAGCCCAAAGGATGAGAGAAAAGTGAGCTGAGTTGCTACCACAGCAGAGCCTTGCTTGGATTGGCCACCTCCCAGGTATGTGAGCAAACATATCTGTTCTATCCCAGACTAGGTCAACCAAACTCGGAATGTGTGAGCAAGAGCAACTGAGATAAGAAGGACTGCCCAGCTGAGCCCAACGTAGACATACCAACCTTGATGTATGAGAAAGCAAAATTGAGATTAGAAGATCTGTCCAGCAGAGTCCAGCCTAGATTATCTGACCCACAATGTTGTTAGCTAAAGAAATGCTTACCATTTTTGGCACTGAGATTTTGTGGTTGTTTGTCACTTGGTGTTATTGTGGCCATAATTAACTGATAAGTTGTATACAGACATATAAAATGTTTTGTAAAATGTTGTCATGATAAGAACTCTAGTATCATGACTGAAGACCTAACAAATTTATAGAAAATTACAGATTTCTCCAATCAGAATGATTTTATTTCCATCTCTTACCCTGTCTGCTTATCATAACTCTAAAACCTAACTATATTCTCTACTAAAAGCTGACTGTCAGGTATTAAAGCAACTAAGAAAATTTAAATTCAGAAAATCTGAACATAAATTCAGAAAGCAGTATTTACTCTTTTTTAAAGTTACGCTTTAGTATGTGGTTGTTTAAATTTAAATTTAAATTTAAATTTTTTGACCATTGTTAACGTTTTTTTTCAATTTTCATATTGAAGTATAGTTAAGGTACAGTATTATACTAACTTCAAGTGTACAACATAGTGATTCAATGGTTAAATACATTATTAAATCCTTACCCCCAACTAGTATAGTTAATATCTGTCAACATAGAAAGATGTTAAAGAATTACTGATTATATTCTCTATGCTGTACTTTTATCCCTACGACTAACTTATATTATGATTGAAATTTTATGCCTCTTTATCCCCTTCACTTGTTTCACCCACCCATCCTATCCCCTCTCATATGATAACCACCAGTCACTTCTCAGTGTCTATGAGTCTACTGCTGTTTTGTTCATTTTGTTTTCTTTTGCTTTTAGATTCTACATATAAATGAAATCATATTTTATTTGTCTTTCACTGCCTGGCTTATTTCACTTAGCATAATGCCCTCTAAGTCCATCCATGTTGTCACAAACAGCAGGTTTTCTTTCTTTTTATGGCTGAATAATCAATAGATGAATGATAAAGAAGATGTGGTACATATATACAATGGAATATTATTGAACCAGTTGTTTATATTTAAATCAAAGTAATTCTTAAACACTGGGCTTTGGATTTCTGAGGGAGAGGGTGCATGGAGTTTTTGCAATGGTCCTGGAAACCATATTTATGTATATTTCACACACTAACATGCAATTATTATTTTAAATGAAAGGGCTGGGTGTGGCCATCATAGAATATTTCATGTATGGCAATGAATAACCTGAAAATAAAGTTAAGAAAACAGTTTAATTCACAATGGTGTCAATAAAACAAATGCTTATAAACAAATTTGATGAAAGAAATGCAAGTCTTATATACTGAAACCTATAAAACATTGTTGAGAGAAATTAAAGAAGATTTAAATAAATGGAGAGACATTTCATGGTCATGGAATGCAAGTCTTAATATTATTAAGAATGGCATACTGATCTGTAGATTCATTGCATCAAATTATAAGCTGGCTTTTTTGCAGAAATTGACAAACTATTCCTGAAATCCATATGACAATGCAAAGGACCCAAATAACCAAAAAGATATGGGAAAAAAACAAAGTCAGAGGGCTCACACTTTCCAATTCAAAAGTTACTATAAGGCTACATTAGTAAAGACAGTGTGGTAGTAGTGTACAGATAGGCATATCAATGAATGGGACAGAACTGAAATTCTTGAAATATCCTTATATTTATGGTGAATTGATGTTCAACAATGTTGAGAAGACAGTTTGATAGAGAAGGGATAGTTTTTTCAACAAATGGTCAGGAACAATTGGATAGCATATGTAAAAAAAAAAGAATTTATACCGTTACAACACACAATATACAAAAAATAATTCAAAGTCTATCATACCAAAATGTAAGAGATAAAACTGTTAGAGGAAAATCTTTGTGACTTCGGATTAGGCAAGTTCTTAAATATGTCACCAAATGCATGATCCACAGGAGAAAGTATTGATAAATTAGGCTTTACATAGCTAAAAAATTTTTGTGCTTCAATAGACAACATTAAGAAAATGAAAAGACAACTCACAAACTGGGAGAAAAATATCTGCAAGTCATACATCTGCTAACGAACTGGTATCAATAGTAATTAAAGGACTCTTCAACTCAATAATAAGACAACCCTTAAATTAAATGGCAAAAGGTTCAAATAGACATTTCAGCAAAAAAGATATATGGATAGTAAATAAATACATGAAAAAAAGCTCAATATCATTACTCATTTTGAAAATGAAAATTTAAACCACAATGACCTACCACTAAAATGTAACCACTAGAATGGCCATACACTGCTGGTGGGAATGTAAAATATTGCAGCCACTTTTAAAAACTGTTTGACAGTTTCTTAGATAGTTAACCATAAACATACCACACAACAATTCTGCTCCTAGATATCTACCAACAGATATGAAAATGTGTTCCCACAAAGACTGAGGGAATGTTTATAGAAGCATTTTTTTTTCTTAACATCTACAAACTGGAATCAATCTAAATATCTATCAGCTGGTAGGATAAACACAATGTGTTTTATCCATACAATGGAAAGCTATTCATCATTTAAAAAAACAGACTACTGATACATTCTACAACAAAAATGAACCGAAAAACATAATGCTACATGAATAAAAGCCAAATGCAAAAGATTACATATTGCAGGATTTTATTTATATGTAATTTTCAGAAAAGATAAATCTACAGAGACAGAAAACAGTTCACTGTTTACCTGGGACTGGGCTTGGGAATGGGTACTGACTACTCATGGACATGAGAGAACTTTTTGGAGTGATGGAAATATTTTAATACTAGACCATAGGGACAGTTGAACAACTCTGTAAATTTATTACAAATCATTGAAATCTACACTTAGAGTGGGTAAATTGTAGGTTATATAAATTATACCAAATAAAGCTATAAAAATGGCACATGAAAACATGTGCTTATTTATGCTGCCACCCCAAATCCCATTAAGACAACAAACAAATAAGGTTTATATAAACCACAACCACAAAGAGAACAGGAGACAAGACTACAGCACAAGAAAGAAGTAAACAGAAATTTCAAAGATACAGAGTGGATGGTAGATTGGTAAATGACTTATCAGAAGATAAAGAACTGAAGCTTAAGTAGCTACAGAGGGAAATAACAAGAGACAAATCTTCATTTGTCAAACTTGAGCAAAGCTTTGATTGGAGACCACAAGTACCTCAGAAAGCATGGGTGAACTTGAGATGACATGAAAGCTTAAGGACTGGTTAAAAATCTAAATAAAATGCTGTTAGACTTCCTGGGCTCCAGTGCCAGCTCATGTAGCCACAGGTCTATCCCGACAGATAAAACAACATGGGGTTTATTTTCTGGGGAAATTATAAATCCTAAAGAGGGTCTAGACTGCCTGGTGTGATGTTTAATCATTGGTAAGCTTAGAATATTCCTCATTAATCCAATGTGAATTTTTAGGATGTGAGTAAAAGTCACTGTTCAGTATAAACTGAAAAATAAACTTTTTTTCTAAAATAGAGAAAGTAGATTGATTACCAACGGTGAAATGTCAGTTTTTCGGAGCTAGCCTTTATCAATTTGAGGAAGTTCCTCCCTCCTATATGATTTCTGGAGTTTTCTTCTTTTTTATCATGATGGGATGGAAAATTTTGTTAAGGCTTCTTCGTTATCTGTCGAGATGATCATCTAGCTTCCTTCTTTTGTTAGTTGATATGGTGAATTTCTCTGGTTGATCTGTAAATGTTGAACCAGCCTTGCATTCCTGAAATAAAGCCCGCTGGGTCATGATGCATCATCTTTTTTATATAGTGATTAAATATATAAATATTAAATAAGTTAAATAATATTAAATCCATAAATTTATTTTTATATTTTTTGTGTATTTTGTGTTTTGTTGAATATTTCTGCATTTCTGTTTATGAGAGGTATTGTGTTATTTCCTTTTGTTGTAATATTTTTGTCTGCTTTCCTTATCAGTGTGATGCTGGTGTCATAAATTGAGTTAGAAAGGGTTTCCTCCTGTTATACATTCTGGGGAAAGTTGTGTGGAATTGTTATTATTCTTTCCTCAAACATGTGATAAAATTTGCCAGAGAAGCCATCTGGACTTGGATTTTTCTTTGTTGTGAGCTTTTAAACTACAGATTCAATTTCCTTGAATATCATAACACTATTCCAGTGAACTGTGTTTCCTTCAGTGAGCTTTGGAAGCACGTATCTTTTGAGGAATTCACCCATTTTATCTGAGTTGTAAAATTTATGGCCATAGTGCCATTTGTAGTACCAGTTATTATACTTTTAATATCTGTATTGTCTATAGTGATTTTCCCTCTTTCATTTCTTATATTGTATGGGTGCCTTTTTTTTCTCAGTAAGTTCAGCTAGTTTATCAATTTTATTGACTTTTTCAAAGAACCTGCTTTTCAATTCACTGATTCTTTCTACTGTTTTTTGTTTCTCATGTTCACTGCTCTTATCTTTATATTTTTCCTTTGTTGCTTTTTCTAAATTTTCTCTTCTTTAGCTAGTTTCTTTTGGTGAAATCTTAGATCATTGATATGAGGGCTTTCTTCTTCTATAGTGTGAGCCTTATACATTTTCCTCTCAGCACTGCTTTAGATGTGTCCCATAAATTCTGGTATGCTGTGTTTTTGTTACACTTCCAACTCAGAATATTTTCTCATTTCCCTTGTGATTTCTACTTTGACCTAAGGGGATTTTCCAGAATATTTCTTTTTCTGATTTCTAGTTTAAGTCTTTTTCAGTCAGAGAATATGGTGTGTATAGTTTTAACTATTTTAAATCTGTTAAGCCCAGAGTATGTTCTCTTTGTAAATGTCACTTGTGTATTTTTCTTAACATTGCCTTATGAAGAGCTGAAGTTTTAAACTTTGATGTAGTCTGGTAGGAGTTGCTGGTTGTTGCTAAGTTGCACTAATGTGTTGCACAGAGATAATAAGAAATTAATCAACAGCTAAAGGCCACATGTGAGAGCCAGAGAGTCTCCCTGGTTGCTTACAAAGAGGACTGCACCTCCTGCAGTGGGAGAACAGGCACCACTGGGGACTAAATCCAGGGTCTATTAGGTAGGATCCTAAATCTACAGAGATGTTGCAATTGTCAGCCAAAGTCAAATCTGTTTTGGGGAAGGTCCCAAAAACCTGAGATGGGGATATCTGAGAAAATGTTCATGAAGATTTTTTGCTGTGTAGATTCCTCCTAAACCCCTCAGAACTTGCAGAGCCGGCCCACCTTTCTGGAATAAGAGTTAACACTTCCCCCACAAGGGAAGAAACTGTAGAGTCTTCTCCCCTATAAGGCAACGGGTACCCCTCAGCCCTCAGAGATGCCTTGTCTCTCCTGGTTGCCAGACCACTAACTAGGGTTAAATCCCAGCAAAGCCTAGTTCAGAATTTAATGGGTCTAATAAAGAGGAAATAACCTATACCACCCTGAAGGAGCTGCAAGGATTTGCTGGCATGTCCTGTAGAAGCCATAATATTCTCTGGGATTGGATTCTGAGGGTGCATCTGCAAGGCAACTGGAATGTAAGGTTTGGTTATGAAGAATTAATTGTGTCAAGGCATTTTCTTAGAGCACAGGAATTAACACCCTGGCGAGGCACCCCTGTGGATGGTACAAATTAGTGTGTTTCTCAGAAGCCTGGAGAAAGATATATAGCTCATGCTGTGGGAATGTCAGAGCTGCCCTGGCTGATGGTAAAGAAATAAAAAGGCTCAGGGAAGTGGGCATTCCATAAGGTATAACGTTTCGTGGGGCCACAAAACACACCAGAGAATTATGTTCCATAGGAGAACCCAAAGGACTCGCCATTCACCAAGGTCCTCAAGAATGTGCTAGTGAGAGGGGCAGTAGCATCAGTAAGAAGTTAAGATGGTGGCTTTCTTCTGCAGGCCAGCGATGACAGTAGAAGAGGTGATCACAGAGCCTGGCTTGTTAATAGCCATGGGGGTGATGGGTAATCAAGTAATAGACACTAGAAGCCATAATTGACACATTCTCAAGTAAAGATTATTTTTTTAAAAGATGATTCTGAGGCACATCTAGGTTTGGGATCAACAATATCTGCTGACTAATTGTTTCCATTAAATCATTATGACTCCCTTCTTGTTTATTTAGCTCTGCTAATAAACAAACAATTATTTTTCTCCTATAACAACAGTAACTGTTTACTGGAGAAATTTAAGGATAAAGGAGATAAAAAGATAAAAGAAATAATTTTTGATATCACATATAGTGATAAAATGAGCTTATAGTAGCTAAATCTTTATGTAGTTCCATGATTATACCCTTCAGGCAAATTCCTAGAAGCAGAATTGTTGTGTCCCAGCTGATATGTGTTTTTCACAGTTTTTGGTACATGCTGCCAAAATGCCTCCAGAGACTTACCAGATTATTCTCCCAATTTCAGCCTATCAGCATTCCCAGTCCCCATCACACTGCCAACACTGGTTATTATAATTTTGTAAGATTATGCCAGTGGAATATGTATAAATTGTGCCTCTCTATTTATATCACTTTATTATTTGTGAGATTGAAATATTCCATTTTTAATCCTGTCTTCCTATTTGTTTGCCCTGTCTGTTTTTTTTTTAATTCATATAGCTATCAACTTGGGGAAAATGTCATTCTTCTTTTTGATTTGTTAGTGGTTAGGCCATTTTTTCTGATTTGTCATGTGACTTCAATTTTTTTCATAGTATTTTTTTCCTTATATACATTTTGTTAGTTTGCTGGGTTTTGTGTCTTCATATATGACAAATTTCCTTTTCCCAGTAAACTGAAATGATGTTGTAATCATACATTTGCACCTGATACATTCTTCAGTATCTCAAGAGTTTCTATTCTGTTTCATTGAGCTGACTCTTTCTGTGGTAATATTGCTCTTTTAAAATTATTTTGTAACACCAGTACCCTCTAATGTTTTTCTTTTATACAATTTCCTCAATGGATCACATGTTCATTCTTCCTGAAGAGCACAAGATTAATTTTAAGTTCCAGAGTATATTTCACTGTTTTAAAAAATTGTGTTTAATGTATAGAGTAATTTGAAAAAAAAATTAACCTTTATGTAATATTGAGAATTCAGTAACATGGCATGAAACTTCATTTATTCTTGTGCAGTGTTGTATCCTTAAATAAGGTTTTGTGATGTTTGGGTATATTTTAAATACTCTTAATAATTTATTCTTAGAATAATAAAGTTCTTAGATATCTTATTTCT
>JAVSCE010015261.1:0-33618 GCA_032199065.1 Smutsia gigantea
AGCGTTTGTTTGGCAGGGAGCCAAGCTGTCATAGAGGCTGTGACCAGCTAGAGGGACTCGCCAAGCTGCTTCCTCTGGAACCACACTCAGCATCTCAGCATCAAACCATCATAGCTTTGAACTGTCTGGGAGCATCTGTGCTTATCTTGGTTTATTTTGTGCATCCATTAGCAAGATGTGTCCTAAGGTATCAGAAGAGGTTATTTTGGGGGTCTTGGAACACTCAAAAAAATTTCCATATGGGTTAATGGTAATTGTGTGTTTGTTTATGCCATTTGGGCTTGCAGAAGTTTTCATAGCAATGCTCTACTTGTGGATAGCAGGTGACACCTGTATTTGTCTTTCTCTCAGACAGGCTTGAGCCCTGTCTATTTTGTACTTTCTGTATTACTAATTCTGTTGATTTCTCTTGAGAAAGATTCCTATGTATATTATTATTTATACTATTGCTAATTAATCACTATGCCAGACTTCAGAAAATTGCATGAACAATCTATGTGCACAGTACCTTACAGGAAAAAAAAAAAGAGCCAGCCTTGTAAGCCCCGAAGAATAAAAAACCATAAGACATTAAATAAAGAAACAAAAAAAGTTGCACTGAGATTTACTGGGGATGTAGAAAAAGGGGATGCAGGCAAGTGAGAATTGTGGCTTTCCCTTGATACCTCAATGATTTCCTTGACTGACTTACTCAACTCACTGCAAGATATATTTTTAAAGGCATTGTCTTAGCTTTCAGCTGAAAGGTGCTTCGTACAGAACCTGATACACAAGTTCTGCAGCCCTCACAAAACAAAAATTGAAAGAAACAAAAACATGGAGTGACATTATTCAAGCTAACCAAAAACATTTTTAAGCTCCAGATTTTCATATTTCTGTAATATTCTTTTCCCCCTTTGATTCCCATCAATGTGGCATTATTTTTGAAGAATGTTTGTGTGTGTGTGTGTGTTTTGAAAGACAGAAATGCAAAGATGCTTTTATTCGCTGAACAATATTCCCTATTACTTAGAAATAAACTTTCCATTTCTCTTCCTTATGAAGTGGTATTACTACAAACAGCAGTGAAGATAAGGAGAATGTTGTGCTACAGCATCTGGCTCTTTGGCTGACTCACACTGGCAGCTTTGGGTCTGCTTTTGAGTGAATCATGTATTTATAAAGGTAAAAAGAGGTTGACCTGTCCCCTGCGTGGCGTCTCATTTTGGCTTCTAAGTCAGTTCTTGGGTCTATGTCTATCCTTAAAAAAGATCATTGAAAACCAATGTGAAAAGGACAGACAAACACTTAAATCCAATGCCCAAGTGTCTTTCACCTGGTCATAAATTTTCAGTCTCTTTTAACCATAATCATCTTTCAATCTGTATCTATTTTATTTGTAAGTCATAAATGTAATTCAAAGCAGAACTGAAACTCACTGGTATTTAAGAAAATGGCAAGCTTCTCTTGGTGTATACATAAAAGTTATTTCTTCTTGACTAAGAACCTTACTACAGTGATACTGTAATATAAGGAAGAGGACATTGTTCATCTTATAATAATAATGACATACTAAAGGAATATTCTGCATCATGAACACTTTATAACTACAGGTCTTGCTTGATGGTTAACATAAAACAAAATGGACAGAATTTTAACTATGAATCTACTACAAACTAATGCTAATTACAATAAAGTAGTGTGCATTTTAAAGTTGCTTCTTTATATTTTAACATAACATCTTAAAATGGACTGTCCTAATGGCTACAATATTTAAAGGCCCTCCAATAACACTTGAAGTTCTGGGATGGGGGACCTTGTTTTTTAACATTGCTCTAATGAAAGTAAGGCACAACTTTAAAAGACAGTGGGTTGACATTGTAATATGGTATATCCATAAATACAGCAATCTACACATGTATTCAGTATTATGCACATTTAAATAATGTTCATGAGTTTTCTAGGCATGGAAGTCTCACTAGAAAACATGTAAGATTTGATGCCTCTTTTCATTTCAATTCTTATATAAAAGAGAAAATGGCAATATAAATTACCTTTTATCAACATATTTTCATAAATGTTCTTATGTAAACTTTTATTCCAAGTGATTGATGATTTGGGCCATCAGAGTTTTAAATTGTTGTATTATGCCAGGTTGTTACTAAAATAGGGGAAATGTAACAACAAAAATGCTTTATAAGGACTGTTTCTAGAAAGGCATTTTTCTGCTATAATGTTTATCCTCATGTGTGTGTGTGTATATATATATATATATGGGTGTGTGTGTATATATATGTGTGTGTGTGTGTGTGCAAAATTTGCCAGTTTAAGAAAAATACACAAAGCATGAATTGATGTTGGAGAATATAATTAACTTGGCAAATTTTTTTGGAGAAATTTAATATTTGCTATAAACATAAAATTCAGATAGATTGATATAAGAGAATATTCTGGTGTCAAAAAAGAAAAAAATTTAAAGGATATTTTACTTCTCCAGTCCTGTTCTATCATTTTAGTCACCCTATCAGGCTGTATATAAAAAATCACAAGAAGAAATATTAAAGCATCATGGTGGATGCATGAACATCTGTGGACACCACTGAAAGCCACTTAATAACCCAATGAAAGAAGTTTTACATTTTAAAATCTGAGACCTCCTTATGCAAATCATTTTGCCTTTAGCCATTTCAAAAAGAAATGAAGGACCTAGAGGATTTCACAGTTTTACATAACACTGGTGAGATGGTTGTCAACTTTGAACTTACATTAATTAGTTAAGATCTTGACTGATCATAGCAAAAGCAAACTCAAAAATGTGGTTCCCAGCTAAAACGAAATACAGCCACAAACCACAATGATTGAAAATTTCCACTTTTATATTATATTCTCTGTGTTTAGTGCCTTATTGAATGGTATGTAATAACATAATTCATTGTCTAGTAAAGTAATTCACAATGATATAAGTACATTTTTAAACCTTTATAGACATCCCTCTCAATATTAGGCTATTGTATAATTAAGTCATTGGAGGTATAAACCAAACATGTTTGGGCTTTTTTCTCTTCAAAGACTAAGATTTGAGGAAAGTAACTACATTCTTAACGTACTTAGGAGAAATTAGGTTGTGGCTGTACTTCTATAGCATGTCAACTTTACATGAAATGAAGTCTGTTGTGTCACGATTAGCTGTTCTGTTTTGTTTTTTCCCAGCATAAAGTTTATGCTAAGATAAAGCTTAAAGCTATATTTAACTTCTAGTAAATATGACCTTTCTATTATATAGGAGGAACTAAAATTTAAAACTCACCAAAAAGCCAATCCCCGCAAAGAATTTCCTTTTCCCTACAGGTAGTATGAAATGGAACCCAAATGACAGGACCCCATCTGAGCCTCCCACTCCCCCCGGTCTGCACAAACCCACTCTATCAATCATGGCAGGATAATGCATAGCGGTTGCACCTGTGACAGGAAATGATTGAGTGATGAACACAGGGCCTGCTTCGCCTGTCTCTTTGTGCATTTGTATTTCTCCAGGGCCGCTTTGAGAATTTTCAGAAATTGGGGGTGGGGAAGGAGGGATTCCTATTGTATTTTGAAAAAGAAAGAATAATGCATGTTGATTATCAAGACATAACACAAAAGAGAAATTAGGCAGCAAAATGCCCCGGTCCACTCAGGTGTGCTAAGAACTGACCCACCCCCGGGCTGCAATATTATTAAGCCGTAATTTAGTTTAGATAAGTACAGGATACAGAACATAGCCATTCTTTTGGAGATATCTTACTCAGTTGCGGAACAGACATTTGTTCCTTTATGATCACGTAAAAGAAAAGAACGAAAGGTCAAGCCTAGCTTACTATCCAAAAAGACCACATAATGAAAGTTTAGGAGATCAAGGGAAAAACACTTTTTTTTTCATCTTTTAAGCTTTTCCTGCAGTTTTTTGAGACTTGTGATTTAGTGTCATAATCTAGTTATTTAAATGGTTTGAGTAAGCGCTGTAATCTGTTAAGAAATCGAAATGACAGGAATACAGTTTTAAAAACTTTCTAATTTAGCCATTTATTGAAAATATGTATGTGCTGAAAATATATCTGCAAGTGCCTATTTTACAGCATTCAGTATTTTTAGTTGATTTTTCTTTGTAGAACCACGTGTTCTCTATAATACAAGAATACAATATTAATACATTTATTGTGTACATTGTTCACATAACTCGAGTGTGGGTTTCTTAAATGACTAAATGAATACTTTTGTAAAACAGTAAAAATACCTGTTTCGGGTGGAATGTTGGAGGGCAGGGAATGAACAAAAAGCAAAAAAACTCACTAATTGAAAACTCTCCTCACTGAAGGGCTGGAGAGAGAATGGTAACAATAAAAACAACAAATCTGGGTATATAAACTCAGTCTCTTGGATTAGAATTTACATTTCTGACTGAATCACTCTTCTCTGTCCTACAGGTCATCACCCCATGTTCATCTTTCTAAAAAAAACTGTGGAAGAGAGTTTTGGTTGCTCGCCAGATGCCCTTTTATTTTTCTTGTTCAGTAATATTACCTTCCACCTTCCCTAAATGTAGGCAAATGAAAAATTACGGAGAACTAAAATGACCGCAGCGTTCTGAGGGCTGGCTTGTTCCAGGACAATCGGATTTCACTGGCTAATGATATGCAAACTGATACGTTTCGTTTATTTCATTGTTTCCACTGCGGAGAATCTTTCTCGCGTCTCTCCACGCCTTGGTGGACCCCTTGCCAGAAAAGTGGCGTGGCTATAAATAGGTAGAGGCAGCTGGTTGAGAAAGGAGGGGAAACTGACTTTCTCTGGATGCCTAAGGATCGATCCCAGTGTTTGGGAGGTGGGAAATAAACTGCAGGGCAGTTTGGCTCAGTCAAACACATGATTCCTTCGCCCCGGAACAGTTGGGGCCAGATGTGCGCGGCGCTCCCGACCCAAAGCCGTTTGCTTCAGCAACGCGCCATCAACCTGACCGAGGAAATGGGGTGGGAGGTCTGGCTGGTCCGAAATGGGGGAGAAATGCTAGCCGAGCCCCCTCCCCCACCACCCCCCCACCCCCACCCCCCCACCCCCCCACCCCCCCACCCCCTCCGCCGGAGGGGCTCGGCTGCCAGTGCAGAGCCGTGGGCGCTCCCCGGCGAGCCCGGCCGCTCCTCGCCGCCGGCTCCGCGCTCCCAGCCCGTCGCGCACTTTCCCCGGCAGGGGGCCGGGGTCGAGCCGGGGCCGTCCTCCGCGCGCCGGGCTGCACCCTCCTCCTCCGCTGCCCACCGCGCGGCATCCTCCACTTGCCCAAACTGGGGGTGCCTCCGCCAGCACTCCCGCCCCAGCCCAGGAGATGGTCTGCCGGGCGGGAGGCTCGCTGCCTCGGCCGCTGGGGCCCGGAGCCGCCAGCGCGCCCTGGGGGGCGGAGTTGGGGGAAGAGGTCGTGGAGCCTCCCCTCGGCTGCACCCGCTCCCCTCTTTCTTGGAGAGGCTCCCTGCTCTCGGCGGCGCGGGGACCCCGAGTGGCTCCCTGCCCGCGCCCGGACTGGGACGCGGCAGGCCAGGCGCCTTGGGACAACGCCTCGCCCGGGACCCCCGGTTGTTCCGCAGCACCCCGTCCCTGCGCGGCACCCGCCACCTCCGGCAGCCGGTCGGGGTCCCACCTCCGCACCCCACGTCGTGTTAATTGGCCGGGAGACTTACTTTAATACAGACTTAAACATAAATCATTCGGTTCAAAAAAACCTCGCCTTCTTCCCACAATAATCAGCTAGAAAAGGAGGCCGGAGAAACAAAAGATGTAAAGGGAAATTAAGCCACTTGGCGCTTGGTGCGGGGCGCGCGGAGAGGCTGCAGGGAGCGGGGTTCCCGCGCGACCCCCGCGAAGCGGGAGGTGGGGGAGCGGAGGAGGAAGAAAGACAAACATCTGGGGACTGGACCATATGCTGACGCTTCGTCTTGTCCTTCGAAGTTCGGCTGCCCTTGAAGTGATTTGTCAGGCGGCCCACGGGTGACAGGGAGGGTGTTCGGCGGGGAGCGGGGGCGGGAGGCGGAGGAAAGGGAGAGGCCGGGGAGAGGGGAGCAAAGTCACCCCACCGCCCGCGGAGAAGAAGAAACCGGTACCCGCGGAAGTGCGGAGCCAGACGGGGGCAAGCGGGGTGCTTCCAGGGGACCCGCCACGACAGCAAAAAAGAGGCAGGAGGGAAATACAGGTTAAGGAAAAGGAAAGCCGAGCAAAAAGGAAGGAAGACAGACAGACTAAGAACGAGAAAAGAGGAAATAGACGAGGAGAATAAATTGAAGATAGTAATTGAGGTGTCTTAAAATGGGTCCGTGTCTCCTATTTTAGGAAAAGTGGCTTTCAGCTACCTACCCCCCACACCTTTCTTTTCTTTCTTTTTTGCCCGCCAACCGCTGAACTGATTAGACTGTAATTAAGGCCATAAAGCCCTCAGATTATCCACCTGTTTATTCACTAAAGTCGGGGTCTCATCAAGCAAATTAGCTGCTTCCAGGCTACACATTGGGCCTCGAGCTTGCCTGATTAATGAAGTTTATTGGGAGCTGTTAAAAGCATTAACTGGAGAAAATCTCAGCAATTCGTCATATTTAAGGGATGGAAATTAAATCTTGCTATGCAAATGAGAGCAAAATTTAAACCATCTTTAGGAGTTACTATCTTCATATTATTTGTCTTTAAAATTCTGTTCAGGAAATAGGCATTAAAACATGAAGCATTATTTGGACTTAAGAAGTTTTCAGAAATAGTCAGTGCCACCTTATTAAGAAGGGAGTGTAAAAGAAAACATCACAATACAACTGTTTCCAAGGCAAAGAGACACCCAGTCACAAAGTCAACTCTCATTAAGAAACCCAGTTTTAAGTTAAAAGTTAATACATCCCTCTACAGAATGAGATTTGACAATAGCTCTTCAAGGGGCTTGATGTTTGATTTGGGAAAGGGAGTGTGATGAAATCAGCAGTTAACTGAGAAGAGAGGTGATGTATGTCCCCTAAGTAAGGAACAAATGTGTGAGGCAAACAGTGGAGTGACATGAGAAAGCACACAAAACAAATCAGTATTCTTATAAACTGGGTGTAGAAAATGTTGCTCGACCTAGTGTTTGTAATCATAAACACCATAGTTCTTTGGCCAAGTCTGGGATGTTGTGCTTAAGAAAATAAGCAAAGTGGGAGAAATACAACCAAGTGGAAAGAGAAAATATAGTGCAAATTGAGAACTTAATCCAGAATTTGTAATGTATGCATTTATTTTAAGTCCTGCTGGGTGGTATCACTGCCATACATAGGTTTATTAACGGTTGTGACTGTCGCAATGAAGGGAGCGTGATTTCAGGTTATTAGTTATTCTGGACAAGGTGGAAATCTTTTCTACAAGAGTAGCAAAAGTCCACGGATAGCTGTCTTCTGTTTCAGTACCATATTGAAAATAAAAATGTGAAATGAACAATTTTTTTTAGTCAATGAAAAGCTATTGTAATGCAAATCTTTCAAGATTTATTTTCAAATCTTTTCTATGATTTTTTTCTAGGGACGTTTTAAGTGTTAGTGCAATTTGGAATGTTTGCTTGACTAGCGTATTATCTGTTTCAGGACAATGTATGTTTTATAATTTCAGTAAAATATATAATACGTTAGTTTATAAAATCTACATACTCTATAAAGGAACAGACAGAGCTAACAGAAAATAGATAATTTTAAAGAATAATTAGTCACCTTTTATGAATTTAGTTCTGAAATAATGGATAGATTTCTATAGTTCTTTTTACTAATACTGTCCTTAAAATTGATCTTCTGGATAACTCTAACCTTTTTATTTTGAAATTGTAAAATGTAGAGACATTAATTTCTTTCAGTGAAGTCACAGTTAACTAGGAAAAGAAACAGTAATCATGTATATTAATATTTCTGTTTAAAAAGACCCAAAAATGCCAATTCGTGTATTCCTCCCCTTGGTGGATATAATATAGCTTTATGAAACCAGAAACAATGTAAATTTAAAGTCTAGAAAATTCATTAACAACACTCAAAAGCATAGGTAACCTTGAAAAATAGTCTTCATTTGTCTTAATCTTCAAAAATCTTTAAATTGTTTACCCTCTCACTCAAATCCCAATATCCTCTAAATATGAACCACAAAAATCCTCTTTTGTTTCTATTAATACTATATTTATATTATTTATATATATTATATATATAACATGATTATTTTGTAACAAATGAGCTGTAAACCTATTTATTTAATATTGGAAATAAAATAATCATTTAAAATAGTTTCAGTTAATGACTAAAAATTCTTGATAAATGCATCTGATCCTCTCCATTGAGTTATTTAGAATGCATCTTCTATTCTTATTATTAAGGGATTATTTGGTTTACAAAAAGCATACATGCAGTTTAATTCATTTTTCCTGCAAATACAGGTTTAAAAAGATTTATGTTTCTATGGTCTTAAAGTAACTTGAAGAAAAACAGTTATCATTTGTGTTGAAATTTGGTCCTTTATTAGGGCAAAGCTTTGCTTTTACTATTTAACTTCAACACATAAATGAGACAGAAGAGAGACAAGTGAATTCTCTGAGGGCATTTAAAAATAGATTTTGCTATAAACAAAATTTTAAAAATATCTTCATATTTTTAAGATCAAAACATTTTAAAATGGCATTATACTGATCTTAGAATACTTGACATCATGTGGTATGTGTTTAACAGTTCATTTAAAATATGCATATTTCTGCACAAAGATAATTTGCTTTTAGAGTGGACAGTCAAACAGAGTGGGCTTCTGAGCTTCTAACTAATGGGTATCAATTATCATTTGTATTTCTGATCTCCAGAGTTGTATGGATAAAGAAGGTCAAAATGGTCCCTGATGAAAAGAAACTTTTAAAACGTTTGGAAAAGTTAATGAATTAGATTTCCCTGCACTTGAAGATATTAGGATTGGGAGATCAACATTCCCATCAGCCAAATCAAGTATATTCACAGTTGACAGGAAAATTTAAAGGTTTTTTTTCTTCACCAGAGAAATGCTCTCCCAGAGCCAGAGGTGGTAATTCATAGGAACGATCATACTAGCTTAAAGAATGTATTTCATAAGCGATCAACTTTTAAGTACACTCAATGTAATTTTTGTTGTGTTTATTGCATATAACTCTTCATAAGTGCTTGAGAATGCTTCTTGTAAAAATATCCCTATCCCTTTATAGAATATGTTTTCTGCTGTGGATAAAATTACAATGTTAACAAACTACAATTATTGTTCTTTATCTTTACAACAATCATGAAAGTTCAATGAAATGAACAAAACTAGAAGAGATGTACAACACTCTATTTTTTTCCTTTAGTAGCCTTTCAATGATTTGTGAAATAAAAGTGCTACTTCAGTTTGCCTTTAATAACCAGGACTTCCTTCACCAAGGAGTCTCTTTTTAAATATTCAGAGTATTCGGATATAAAAGAAGCTCTTTCCATGTGTTCTTCAGTACCTACTACATTTTTATCAAAGCCTTAAAAAAATAGAAGTGTTCTGATGCATAGTTAATGTGATCCACTGGTTTTAAATATATATTTCTGTTTTCACAGACTAGTATGTGGAATAAAGAAATATGGCATATACCTTTAAAGAGAAGTCAGCATGTCCATTTCATATTTTGGGTTCTCAGAACTGATAACTTCTCCATAGACATTGACTTAAATGTTAGAATTTACGGTTCAAAATTGTGTTTTAGTCACTTTAAAACTCTAAAATTATTAATGGAAAAATAGGTACATGAGATAATAAAGTTGATAATATTTTCATCCTCAACTATGCAAATATTGCACAAATGAAATCTATTTTATTATTTTATATTTCCAGGGCAACCTTTTGAGTCTCGAAAGGTCAGTACCAGGATTTTATTTTGACACATGGTGATGACCTATTTTTTTCATTTGGTACAGAAATCCAAATGGGGTAGAGGATGCCTTTTTCTTCTTCTTTTCTTTTTTTCCTTTAATGTAAGTCTAAATTGCAACAGCTAAAATGCCTTCCTATAACTGTAATGAGATTAGTGGGTTTTAAGTATGGAATGAATCAACTATTGTAAGCAGAGCCCCTGTGTAAATTACCAAATGCCAAACCAACCTTAGTATTATAAAATGAATCTTTGACAAGTATTCAAGGTTTCAGCATAGTCTCAATAATGAGGATTAAGTACCTGCTATCAATTGAAAGCAAAGTTTTATTCACTTACTAAAGAATATGTGTATATTCATGAAGATGTCAGATTGAATAAGGCTTTAAAAAAGGCGTGCATCAAGTAGCAGCATTAAAGGTAAAAATCAGTGATAAATATGTCTAGTTTATGTTAAAAAGAAACAGATTCCAAAAACATATTCCAGGAAATAGCAACATGTTTGTAATTGAAAGATAACTATAGTAATGATGAAAAATTACAGAGTAGCTTTTTATATTCCTATTTTAATCAAACTCTTTAAAAATAAAAGTAATCAAGGGATTATCATAGAAGAAATCAATACTACCCATTGTGAGTTTATCAATTCTTGGAATTTGATATTTTTCAACCTGTAAAAATAATAGAATATAAAGTTTTCATCGAATTGAAGACAGAGAAAAAAGATTAATTTCATTATTTTTGATACACTGACAAGAGCAGACAGATTCTAACAGGGTAGGGAGATTTGGTTTTAATAAAACAGTTCCCTCTTGCACACATTCCAGCAGTCTCTGCTTTTCTTTCTTTTCCTTACAAATAACTGTCTTTCATTAATTCACTGTGACTATTTATTAATAACTTCACAATTTACTCTTGTGAATGGCAAGACAGAAACGTAAACTATAGTGGCATATTTATGTCCTTATTTACTAACATACTTTAATCCTTATGATTATGATACAGTTCACATGTTTTTTTAAATCTTCTGAATGATCCATACAGATATATGCTTTTTCCTGCCTTTTCCTGTTCCAAACCACACACTTTTTGAAATTATTTAGGTTTTGCATCATATAGAATCAGGTATTAATTAAACAAGTAAATATTACACTTAAAATCTTAATACACATTAAAAACCATGATATCCAAGTTCTATGATTATTTTACATATTGTTTCTTATGCTGTATTCCTTAACATATTATACACAGAAATACAAAGCATGATTCTTTATAAACATGGAATAAAGCCTTAACCTAAAATAATTCAATATTCACAACACTTTATATATAACTTAGTGAAAGGATAAATTCATATTTTAATAATGTATTTATTTGGTCTGTAGTATATATAAAATTTTAAAAGTATAGTACTGTAATGTTTTATTTTTGCCAGTTAAAATTATGTGCTAAAATGTGCTAAGTTAAATTAGGCTTATATCTCTAATGAGAAAATTAGGAATTTTGGCATAGAAGTAGATATTTGTGATAAAATAACACTTAGGTAATAGGCTTTATGTGAAAAAATATAATAAATAGTATTTTCCAACCAGGCTCTTTATTTCATCAAAAATAAACTATTTTGATATTCTTAAAATCTATTTTTTCATTTTTCTGTTTTGTTTCAAATATGGCCTTATTGCTTTAATATATAGGTATGTCATTTTATAATTTTAAAACTAAGAGCCCTGTTACTGATGTCCATATATCAACATAGAGATCTCAAAATAAATACAAAACTCTCAAGAGTGAGCCAAAAGAGGAATACTTACGTAGAAACTGTAAATGTATGCCTGAAACAGTTAAAATCACTGGCTACAAATTCACATTCAAATGCAAGTTTTGAAGTAGTGTGCAGGAATTGAGAAAGAAATGATTTCGGAATAGTGAACATTTACAAATAAAAAGATAACGGTGTGTCTCCTGTGCAAGGAGGGAATTTAAATTTGCAGTGAAAGTCTGACATCTGGTGGTAAGAAGGAGGAGCAGCGGAAGAGAAGAGTTACTGTAAAGCATCTCCTGGCTTTTGTGCAGGAGAAACCAAATTAAAAACTGTAAGAAATTATTTTACGTTTGTCTGTTTTAGGCATTTTAAATAACATTTTCACCTCCTAATGATTTTACCATAAGACCTCCTCTATATTTACATTTCCTAACTATTGTTTGTGTTAAAGATATTTTTTAAACAGGATCAAATACAGCTGATCGTTTTTTTTAAAGATATGCATTTAGAAATACTAGAACTTAGAATTCTAAAATTGATTTTAGAATCAAAATGAAGCTTTCCTAAGTCTTCCCAACCAACAAATGAGGAAATTAAAAATTCACAAAGAAATGTAGTCATTTTTAACAGAGAAAGATAACAAAAAGATTTTAAACTTTCAATTGAAAGATAATGCTAGTTCCTGATAAACATTAAAAAGATAATTTCATACAGCAAAACTATTGATAAGTAATACCCTCTCAGTACATAATACTACTTTTTTTTATTAAAATGGTACAAAAAAGCACAAAATTGATACAGCAAACTATGTTCTAGACCCAACAACCTCTTACAGTGGAATCTGTACATGTTATACTATGTGAAATTAGTTCTTAAATTATGCAGAAGTAAATCACAATAATTTAAAAATAAAACTTCTAATATTCATATTTCATAAAATAGATGCAGGGTACTTCATCTTATATTTTTAACATATCCCTCAAGTAATTTTTAGAAATAACACTACATCAGTACACCAGGAAACTTTCATTGTTAAATTTCTAAATGCAAAACTAGGAATTAATGTGGAATTTGGTATCTTCTTCCACATATTCAAAGTGAAACGAAGTAGCCAGAGAGGAAGGCTTTTGCATAATTTATGTTCCTTAAAATATTTGACCAAATAGTGTGAAAGTTGTTAGCAGTTTTAAAAACCTAATCTCCTGGTAATTGCCTCAAATCTCCATTTTGCTCAGTGTATGTAAGTGAAGTTTTAATGCTAAATTGGTTGTTTTTATATGGCTCTTTGATGTCTGCATCCAAGAGGCAGTGTGACACTCAGAATAGAGAATGCTGCTGGTACGTGAAAAGGTCCCTGCTGTTACAGCATTTCATAAATCCTTCCGTAGTGGCAGATAAGCAATAGTATCTTAAGATCAACGTCTGGTTTTCTTCATTTCCCTATAACTTTAAATTGAATTAGTGTATGGAGTGGACAGTCAGACTGGGTCGTTGACTGGTCTTCTTCATTTACACCCATTGTATAGTGCAGGAGGTTGAATATATAGTTCCTTGTGAATTTGCTGAATGAACTTTCTGGAGGACACCTGAAATACTCACGAACATTCTAACGTGGATGAGAGGGATTGCCCTGTATCACTGCAAACAAAGGCATAAAGCCATCTGTACTAATTTGTTCATGAAATTTTGATATTCCATAAATTGAAGAGAATTTTGAAAGAATTTTTAGAAGCAAGAAACATTTCCACTAACAGCACATTGTTCTGTTCTTACAGCACAGGTAATTTTAGAAATGCTTTTCTAATAATAGAACCCATAGTATTTTTCTGTAGGCGTATCTCATTTTATTCTATAATAAATCAATGTTGATGTAATTATGTATTGAAACTCTCTAAGTACTCTGAAGACAGGAATTCTTTAATAGAGACTTGTGAATAAATAATGCAAAGTAGTTTCAAAGCATTTTAGAATAAAAACAACTCTACATGTCCATTAAAAATACTAATATTCATTTTCCTCGTAAAAATACTCCAATTTTCTTTCTCGTAAAAATGAATATATTTTTGTTCTGGCATATGCTTTTTGAGGGCTCTTTGAAAGGGGAGCCTGTGCTTTTCCACATCACACCCTGGGTACCTATGATATGAGCTCTCTACTGTTTGCACAAGTCTGAGGAAAAAGGACAAAAAGAATTTTTGTTGGCTTTTGATTTCCCAGTCCCTGGCACATAGTGGGATTTCAACGATTATTTTTTGAGGGAATAAGTAGATAATGAATGAATGCAAAAATATGCTTTTCTTTTTCTCCTCCAGAATCAGTAGTTTTCTCCTTAAAGGGAACATAAAATTCCAGTGTGCATTTATCTGTATTTGAGAGAAAATGGTAGGATAAATTATTACAATAAACAGTCATATTATGTGTGAAGGTTTGAAGATTCTTTTCTTTAAACAAAAAAGAAATGAAAGAGATGAGGCTCACATATCACATACCTGCACAATTAAGCAATCCTTGGGGTCCGTGTTATAGAAGTAGGTACATGAAATAGATAACGTTTTAGCCGCTAATATCTGCATTGATAATGTTTATACAGTGAGATGCCATCTGCTGCATGAACATTTACACATATTAATGGGCCCTGAGCTTGCAATAATATATTTTACATGCAGAAGCATGTCAGAAATTTGTAACAGATCAAATATGTGGGCCTATAACAGGCATTCTATTATCCTGTGAACCATGATCTGAGCATTTGGTTTTCTGATGATTTTACTGTAAAATTATATATTTTTAGAGCTTTATTAATTTCCACAGCTTTGCCATTCACTTCTGACCACCTTGTTTTTTCCCTTTAATTATATCCTATATTTACTCTCTGCTCCTCATTTACTATGAACAACTCTGTCTTACTACTTACCTCTTTCATGAATGACATAGTTGTCTTTCCCAAATGGTTGTAAATTCTCCAGATTAGGGTGTGTGTCTCCCCTGTTGGCATCCACATAATTACACAGATCCAGGGTTTTCAGAGATGTCAACTTATGAAATGCCTGCATTGAATGTATCCCACAGATTTTTTTAATAGAAATGCTACTAAAACATAATGCAAATTAAATGAGATTTAAAACGTTTTCTGGTTCATCTAATGGTATCTGGCCCCAACCACAGTCATTCTCTGTAACAGCCTATTTTTTTTCATAGTGCTAATACTACCTAAAATTAACTTATTTGGATTTTTTTAACTTGTCACCTATCTCCCTCACTAGAATCTAAGTTCTAGTAGGCAGGGAGCTTTCTGCCTTGTTCATAGCTGTATCCTCAATGGCTAGAACTCTATCTGTCCATAGTAGGTACTTACTTAGTGTTAATTTTCCCTTTCCACTCCATTTAGGGTTGATAACATTTAGCACTAGATTCATAGTGTTAAAAGGGAATTTGTAGTTTGTTTAGTCCTTCTATAATATCCCTGAGAGATACTCATGTAGCTTTAACTTGTATTTTCATGACAGGAGACTCATCACCTCTTAAGGCAACCCAAGCTATTGCTGGCAAGTTCTTGTTTTTAAAAAGATATTTCTTGTAATGACTTGAAACTTGTCTGACTGATACATTCACACCAGGTCTAGTTTTGCTCTATGGAACGACAAAGCCAAGTCGTGCGTGTGCGCGCGCGCACACACACACACACACACACACACACACACACACACACTCATACACACACACCATTTCCCCTTTGAATAAAATATTACTGACATTGTTCATTCAATCTGCAAGGTGCGCCAGACAGGAACAATCCCTGCTCTCATGTCCACACAGACAAGTGGGAAAGACAGATAATTAAACACTTTATGTTCACAACACATGTTAAGCACAATGCTTGAATAAGAAGTACAAGATCAAAAAGAACCAAAGTAAAATCTGGTCCAGAAGAGAATCAGCCCCAAGTTGTGCTGACTTAAATAGATCTATAATGTACTATTCTCTGGCACCTCCCCGTAAGATGTGCATTACTTAGAAACACTTCTGAAATTGAATTTTGTTTTTTTTTCTATATATGATAACATAGCAAGTATGGCCCCAACAGAGTCGTAAGGCCATTGGATGTTACCAACTTCTGCTAGAATTTCATTTTGTTCTAATTTTTCTGTGGTCTCTTGAATAATTGGATTGGCTTTCTACATGATTTCATATTGTTCTTGACAGAATAATGTGTGATTCACACAAGGAATGTTGTGTCTTCCTAGAACTTGCTTGTGTCTAATATGTACTTTTAATTTCCTGTTGTCCTTATAAATATTTAGATCATTAATCAATTGCATAGCTTCTTAAACTACATAACGCATGTCCTCAACCATAACACAAAGACATTGATCATAACATTTTGAACGGAGATGCTTAGATGTTATGATGTATACTTATAACTAGACTTAATTAGGGTGAAAATTTGTTGCAGGGTGAAAATTAATTGCTGTTATAAGGACTTTGTTTTTCCCCAAGTTTGTTGCTTACTTTCAATCTTAATATTGTTTTTTTAAATTTGCTTGTCACTTCTTGTTGCTCGTGCTGAAACACATCCTTTTCATATTCTCTCAACACGAACTCGTGCTCTTTTACACCATTATTCTCTTCTAGTCTCTCACTTTCTAAACTTAATTTGATTCTTATTGTGAAATCCAAGTGATCCTGGAAATGCATGGGAAGAAAGGATGACTTCCTTAACTCTGAGGAACCATCCCACAGATCTAGACATAGTGAGAAAACAGCAAAGTTAATGTAAAAGAAGGACAGAAACAAGAAAAACAGCCACACAGGAAGGCCATTAGTGGATGTGGTAGGTTTTATTTTCCAAAGATGGCCCTCATGTTATTTCCTGACCCATATGCTCTTCTAGAAATGTGCCACTCCCCCTCAAAAGATGAAGAATAATTCCTTTCCCCTGGATTCTGCAAAGGCTGGGGGCTCACTTGCAAAGATAAAATAAAAAGAAGCAAAAATGGTGCTGCCTGACTTCTGGGCTAGATCCTAAATGGCAACACGGATTCCATTTGGCTTCTTTCTCCCAAAGAAACTTTAGCTGCCATGCAAACCGTCTGACCACCTTGAGAACACCACAGGGTGAGGAAGCCCAAACTAAGCCATGCGCTGAGATCCCATGCAGAGGCCATGAGAGCCCATGAAGAGAGCGAGATGCCCTACGGCCCTCAGCTGATTGCTGCCGTTATTCCAGCTCCAGATGATGTCGGACTGAATCAGTCCCATAGCCAGAACCACCCAGCTGATCCCTCCCCAAATACCTAACTCATAGAAACCGTGAGGAATAATAAAATAAATGGTGTTATTTTAAGCAGCTAAATTTGGGGGTATTTGCTATGCAGCAATGGATAACCACAGTGACTTTCAGAAGCTTGCTGATGAAATGAGGGATAATCTTGTTCTGTGCCCAGCTTTAAAAGCAGTGTAGACTGAGATTCAGAATTCTCTGGTCCCTTAGAAAGGTCCACCAGCTGTTGACATTTGTACTATATTAGTATCTGTCATTATGTTTTACCATGATTTATTAAATATTATTGATTTTGTAACATATGTATCTGATTAATATACTCTCCTAAAAATCAGCATTCACCTCTTCATTAAATCTAGTGAGAAATTTTATTATTATGTCCTGTAATGGTAGATGGCCAAATGGAAGACTTTGATATGCTTTTTAAATGTATTACTCAAAACTGTGGTAAATCTTGATATAAAACAGCATATATCAGTTATGATTATTTCAGCAGCAAATGATAGAAACTCCTAATTCAAATTGGCTTAAACATGACTGAAGTTTATTATCTCAAGAAGCCCAGAAGTCAGGGATCTGCAAGGATGGCTGGGACTCTGCTCCTTTGAGTATCTTGGGTCTGCTCATCTGTGGGTTGGCTTCAACCTTACACTGGTAGCAAGGTGGCTGCAGCAGTTCCGGACATTACATGCAGGCACAACAATGTCCAGAAGAAATGGTCTCTTCCAGTGAATTCTTATTTTGAATGAAAAGCTCTTTAGCTCTTAAAATTCATTCATTTAACTACTATTTATTCAGCCCCTGATAAATGCCAGGCAATAGTCTAAGTGCTTAAAATGCAGCTAGAAGCAAAAGAATAGACATCCCCTTATATCTCATTGAACATAAATGGTTCACCTGGAGTCTTGTAGCCAATCAATGGATAAAGTTACAAAATCACTCGGGTTGACTGAAACCACTCCAAGGTATTCTGGGGAAAAGGATCACTCTTCCCTAATCAGGCAGTGGAGGGATAATTATTTGAACAAATTAGGGCTTTTCTAGCAAGGACTCAGTGGGGGAAAGGATATTTAGTATTCAGTGTCTATAAACATTATTTATGAGAATATATTGTTACTCAGTTAATGAAGATTATGTAATAATATACAAGTGTCTTGGTACATAATGTTAGGTTAAATAAGTTTTTGAATATATATAAAATGATCATAACTATGGTTTTAAAAAGCTTGACATACTGAAAAAGGCCAGATAGCAATACTAAAATGCAAGTAACATATTGCCTATAATTTGGGTGATAGAACTATTTGTGTATTTATATGTTCTGTTTATATTTCCACTTTTCCTCTAAATTTTCTTTAATGAGATTGTTCATCTTTAAGACATTCTTTAAATAAGAAATAATTTCTTGTCAACTGTGTCCAGTGACATTATCTACTGCCTAATCTAAATCAAATAAAACAAATTTATGGAGCCTGAAGTTTCCCAGTCTCAGATCATAACAATGACATCTTTTTTTTTTCAGTATTTCCAGCTCAACCAAGAGATAAGCAATTTTAAATGAAGAGAATGGACTCCCTTGCCAAGAATCTTTAGGTCAATGTCAAGGAATATATGATATTTTAGAATTTAAATATTTATCAAGGATTAAGAAGATTATTAATTCACTAAATATATATTCTTACAACTCTACTTGGTTCTGGTTAATGTTAACATAGCTTATTTTTAAATGAATCAATTATTTACTGGAAAATCTGTCTTATAGTATAAAGAGAAATAAAAACCTTTTCTTCAAGCCTCCGTATTATGAAATGCCTGAAGCATATATATATGAGGCCTAGAATTAAATCATATATGGTCCTTCTATCTCTCCCTCTCATCACTCTTTGGTTTCAGTGTTCCTGGGGATTCCTATTTGGGGACTAATTTTGACCCCACAGGCTGTTCAGAGACATGTATTCTCTTGGGAAGAAAAACACTGATTTGAGAAGGCAGCAAATCTGCTCTGTACCACTGTAATCAGGATAATCCACAAAATACACTCAGCAAGGAAGGAGTATTTGCAACCTAAACAAAGTGAGTATCATAATTTCTCAGTTGCACTCACATATCTATACTCCTTAGCAGAGATCAATTTAATACTTTGAAAAAGTAGTTATGGAAGATAAAACATGCAGTGATTTGCATTTTTAAAGGTGACCACCTATAGAGCAAATTCTCATGCTAAATGTAAATTGGTAATCCCTAGCATGCATCTAAAGGGTGGAAGCACACGTCTAGCTGTAGACCTGTGTTAGCTGTTGTCCTCTCAGAACTGTTTGCAGGAACACCGACAGTACTGCGTTTCCATATCAGAGTGACACCTAAACAGCTCAGAGCGGATAGGATTCTTCATCAATCACCTTGATCACAATGGCTGTATGGACAGGGAATTTAAGAGCACTGATCTGCTCTGTCACTTTGGACTATGTGAAGAACATTGTTCTTTTTTTCTTTCTTACTTTTCCTTAGGCCATCTCATCCATCAACCGAACTGCACAACAACTGAGACCTAAGACTAAAAAGCACATATAATGACACCTGTTTAAATGACTGGGCACTGCTACACACACAAGGAAGCAGACTAACCATTCAGTTTGATTTAAAGAATCAGTCCGCCCATTGTTAGATGCTCATGTAAATAAATGAGTGTTTGGCATCATGCATCACGTCGTGAGAATCTCTGGTATTGCAAAGATTTTAAATATCTAATGCAACAGGAAATTAAGTCAAAAACTTTGGAACCTTTCAATGAATCTCATTCTTAGTAAATCAAAAAGTACATTCTTAGAAAAGAAAAGGTGAGTGCAGAATATAATAGTTCCAATAGGCCTGTTTCAAAATGTGGACCAGATGCAGGAGTTTGTACCCAGTAGGTTCAAGTACAGTAGTGGGTAGATGTTTCAGCCCAAGATGGAGTGATACATCATGAGCGCCTTGAGTAGCACAGTTCAGCAGTCCCTAGGGACAGCCTGAGAGTCTCCGAAGGCTTTGATACTGTGGAGGTCACATCTCCCTCTGAATTTAAAGGTGCCTTATTTTGTCTTGTACATCAGTGAATATGATTAAACTCCTGCTGTTGTGTTAAATGTCCAAGATTGTAAAAAGTCAGTGGAATTAAAAAGGTCACTGTGGTATTTCATTTCACTAGCAAATCTGTGGAATAATGTTATAGGATGACACAGGAAATTGCTTGAAAAGAGAACCTGTATCCAAATTCTAGAAAGCTTGAGTAGTAAAACCTCGGTGGGAAAGAGCAGACCCTTTTAGGTGTGTAAGTACAAAATGACACTCCTTACCATGTGGTAGTATACAGTCAAGAAAATGAGAATGCAAGAGGAGGCTAGATTCTGATGAAGATTTGCCAGGAGTTAGTTGCAATCTCCATCTTTCTGTGAACGCTTGAAGTTGTTTATAAATTAGAAATGTTGATTCTAATCCTCAGGGCCACAAAGTAACTGAGCCATATAACTCTTCCTACTTTAGTATAATACCACTGTTTTGCACAATTAGCAGTAGAAGTGTAGATTTAAATATAAAATTAAGAAATAGTGACACCAACGAAGACTGAACATACACCTATCTGACCAAGTGTGCTTCCAGTCGGGAGAAAATGTAAATAAAACACTTTGCTGAAATTTCTGACATGAAAAAATATTCATGTTGGCCTATAATAAAAATAATTGCACTGCACGTTAATGCATATGTGCTTTGAATTCTATTAAGAATCCCATGAGCAATATGATGCTTGGTGGTATTTTAAAATTCAAGTTGCTACAAGGGCTGATCTTTCAAGGCCTCCACCAGAACCACCTCCAGTTTACTCTAATTTAGTATCTGTACAACATGAAATATCAACATGGAACATTGTTAAGATAAACTAACAGTCATGATGTTGGACTATATGAAATGTAAAAAAAAAATCTTATAATTCTTCAATATTAGAATTGCAGATAGGATTTTTTTGTTCCCCTGGGGTAAATGGTGTGTTTTATTAGTAAATATTTATCAAACTCACAAATATGCCAGACAAGTGCTTTATAGGTATCATCTCATTTTATATCCTTAAAGATATTGTGAGATAATATTATCATCTCTATTTTACAGATTAGGAAACTGAGATCCAAAAAAGCTAAACAATTTGGATGAAATAGAGGGTAGAGCTGCAATATAAACCCATGGCCTATAGTCTTTGTTGGTGTACTATTGTAGTACACTGGTATTTGTAGACAAAATTCAAACCATAAACCACAAAGTACTTCACTCTGTAAATTCTGGTATCATGTTTAGTTTGATTACCTTCATACTAACAATTTTTGGATTTATTAGAATTTTTTTTAATCCTCCATTTAATGATACCATCAACTTGTTGACTATTAAATAATGTGCATTAATTCTACTCTCCTGTTTCATATGGTTTTGGAGAACCACATCCAATAAGCCATGTGACCCTAAAGTGAAGTGAACGGAGTACCTCTGTAATTGTGTGCAACACATGGTATGTACACACCCCCAATAGAGAAACAGCTTTGTCCATTTTTATCTCTATGTCAACTCATAACCTATGGATGATATAAATAAATATGAGCTATTATTATCTGCCAAATTGATGGGTAATTTTACAATATATAAAAAGGGACCAGAGCAGGGTGCTGCCCTTATTTTTTCTGGGACCAGCCCTGAGACAAGGGCTTGGGTATAAGTAGTTTATGAGGGAACGGATCCTAGGAAGCATGCGTGGGAGAGCAAGGAGACTGAGTCAGAAGTGGAAAGGACAATCCAGGGTATGTTACTAGCAATCCCTGTCAGCAGCTGGGACTCCATCCCACTGGGGATGCATGCAGGAAGCACCATGGAGAATGTGCCTCTGAATTGTCCCTTTCAGGGATGGAAAGCCGAGGCATTTATCCACAGATTCCTGTCCAGCAGAAGTCAAGAATTTCTCTGGGATTGAAAACTCTTCTGCACTTCTACACTGGGATTGCATATGCTCTAAGGAGACTTTGAAAAACGCTTTAAAGCAGAAAATGGAAGGAGCCTGCAGCAGAGGCACTGTCCGTGTGCATAGAATGGGCGCCTGGGCAGCTGTGAAGTCAGAGGTGGGCTCAGAGATGCACCGCCAGGCACAGCTGTGCTCTTTGAATTACTGTTGTAATCTATCCATGGCCTCACCTCTTCCTCCTTGGACTATTGACCTTCATTAAAGAGAAGGTAGAAATTGTTCAAAGGCAAAGAACAGAAAATTCTGAAGTTATCTGAACTATGCTGGAGTTTAAATTAGAATTGTGACCTTTTTGTTCTTGCTATCTAACCCATTGGCTTAACGAGTGTGTGATTTTAAGTTTTTGAAATAGCTTTACTAATGTGTAATGACATATAATAAATTGCTCAAAAAGTGTGTAATTTGATATGTTTTGGCATACATATATACATATATATATATTGATGTTTTGACATACACATATATACAAATTACATATATATATAAATCATCACCACAATCAAGGTAATGACCCTGTTCATCACTTTGCTTGTTATTTCTAGATGTTATAATGAATTACACTCAGCTATCTTTTTTTTATAATAACAACTGTTATTATGGGGGATGACTAGGCAGATGGAATGCTAAGTTCCTTTCCCAGTAAACCTTCATCCTAGTTCCAACTATTCATGAATGGAAAGATCACGTGGACTTTGGGATCAGATAGACCTGGTTTGAATCCTGGTTCTTTCTCCTAGTTACTAGGTGGGTGGCATTGGGCTAGCCACTTAAACATATCTCCTTTCTATACGTGGAAATCATAGGTTATTCTGCCCTTTTCAGTGTTGTGAGGATTAACTAGAGATGAATGTCAAGTACCTACAGCTGTATTCACCACGTGGCAGACGCTCAGGAAATGGCTCTATTTTTCTACCTTACTAGCCACTCAAGGCTTGAAATGTTTGCTATTGGGAAACTATTCAGTTGAAAAACAGGTCATGTAATGCTTTGAGCTCTTTAAAATAAGAAAAATATTACCAGATTCCAAGAATAAAATATTTAATCCCATGATAATGCTCGCTTTTCCTCTATTCTCCCTTAGCATATGCCCAGCCAGTAACTTGTATCACCTAGTGGTAAACTGTACTAACAATGTTAGTGAGTGGACCAGGGCACTGATACAATCTTTCCTTGTTAGAGTGCACAGGGCCCACCTGACATGAAAACAGGCTCTGAAAACAATTTCTGACTCATTATACTTAGGTTTGTCATTCAACAAGGTCCGCCACAGAGGTATTTTTGTACATAAAATATGGCAGTGGTTACCAAACTTGGCATCAGATTCACCTGGGACACATTTTTATAAAACACAGGTTACTGGATTATGTTCCAGACTAATTGAATCAGACTCTCTTAAATTGGGAGTCAGAAATCGGTATTTCTAAGAAGCCCACCAGAGGATCCAGACGCACTACCCGATGGGAACAAAAGCACTAGAGGACGTCGGATGAATTGTGTCACAATCACAGAGAAAGCGTGTGGGATCCTAGAATGTGTGTGAAGGCTGTGGGCTTTTCTTTTTTTCTTTTCCTATGAATGAGTTACAAACCATTAGGCAACATGGAAATAGAGAAGGTTTAAGCAAACGTTTGACTGTGAAACCTAAAGAGTGAGCTTCACCCTGCCTAAGGTTGGCAGATCCACACCCATGGATGTGGGTGTCGTTACTGGAAAAGCACAAACTGCTAAAAAAAGAGTAAATTTCCTTTCCTGTATTTTGGGCTCCTGTTGAAGCTAATATAATTATGAGACCAAGCTTTGTTTTGGATCAGCAGGTGAACTTTCTAAGTTTTTCAGTTTGATCTTTAAGTGTTCAAGGACTTAGTGACTATCTGTAGCGTGTTCAATCCATTTTAATGCCTACCCAATCCACATCTTACACAGGTCTAAGTGATGTATGCAGTATGGCCTCATTGTTTCTGTCATAAGCAGGTATGGAGTAAAGATGGAAAAGGACTGTGTGACATTGAAATCCATCAAGCCCAAACATCTAGAAAAGGAAAGATACTGGTGGGTACCAAACACCTTTCAGACTGCAAAACAAACTTCTTTCAGACTCAAATAGTAATCCTGGATGAGGGCTTTTGTGTTAACAGCATTTCTAGGTTAATCTGTGTAATTGAGAAACCATTTTTCTCTCAAGTTAAGCTTCTCTGTGTAAACGTATGGATGGTTGAGGACCTAGTCGTCTTTGTAGCCCAAACAGCTAATACACTTAACACATACTTTGTGCTCATTAAGTATTTCTTGATTGTATTTTACTCGAAATCAATTATTATCATTATTAATGATAATCATTAATAATCAATCATTGTTAAACATTTAATGAAACAAATCTTGGAAGGCAGCTATGCTCACCACTATACCACCAATGCTTAATGAAACAAATCTTAATCTTATAAGCAAACTCACATGTATTATAAGCAAATATATATGGATTAGCTAGTTCAAAAGGAGCCTTCTAAGTATGCAGTTAACCTACCTCTGGTGACCTTCTGCTTTGGTCTCGTCCTCTGGAAACAATCTTCGATGCTGTCCCCACAGTCAAACCTAATCAGTGATCCTGCTTAAAGTTCTTCAAAACTATTGCTTCCAGGATAAAATTTTAAAACAATAATAATTAAAAAATTAAACAAAAGACCTCTTTGGCCTGAAATCCCAGGCCAACACAATTTGACAGTTTCTTATACCTCCAATCAAACTGTTTACCTCTAACTTACAAGAATCTCAGCTTGTATCAGTAAACCATCCATGCTCTCATGCCCTCCCAGACCTCCTCACCTTATGCATTCTGCTTTCCTGCAGCCCAAGTATATGCTTCCTTGTCCCTGGAGATATTTTCAGGAGGCACCGGTAACTCTTTCCCTGAGGCCTCCTCTCACTGCCTTAGTGCGAGTTCAAAGCCACCAGGGTGCGCCTGGGGCAGCCTGACCACAGTTATCTCATGGGGCAATCCACTGCGCACGGCGTTTTGGTGACTCTCCAGGAGACAGTGTGCTAGCAAAGAGCAGAACTGGTGTCATTTCTGTGTCTCCAGTGACTTATTATCTCATTTAGTCCTTCTAGAAGCCCAAGGGTGGGTTTCATAATTATCCCCACTTTACAGCTGAGGAAGCAAACGTATAGATGGGCTGAGCAATAGGCACAAAAACACACAACTCATAATGGAGGAAAAATGATTTTTTTTTTCCTCTGGAAAGCCTCACTGAAGTATGATGGAGAAGCAGGTCTGGAGTTTGATAAGAAATCATAGGCGTTTAAAATAATTGTGTTTTGAAACAAAAACTTCAGTAAGAGACCACAAGGTATAGAAATTCTGGCTCTGATATGTGCTATTAGACTTCTACTGAAACCAGTTCTCTTGGAATCAGTTTCCTCTTACATAAAATAAGGGGAAAAAGTACTAATATTGTTTGAATGTACCAGGCCATGTACAGTGCTATATACTCTGCATGAATTATAGCTTAATCCTATGAGATAGATGTGAGCACCCCCATTCTAGAGATAGAAAGCTAAGCCTAAAACAGATTAAAGAGAAGATTCATATTTCTAATCACCTCATACTTTAAGATCCTGGACATAGATTTGAAAAAAAAAATTTTTAATTGAAGTGATCCCTGGAAAGCTTTTGCTAAAAAATTCAAACTTATTCAAAGATTCAAATTTATTTAAAAAGAAAATCAGGAGTTCCCTCTGAAGTGACGTTATGGGATAAATCTATAGAAAATGAGAAATAATATTCACACTCACATCAAAAGTTTAAATCAAGGCCTTGTCTTAGTTTAGGCTGCTGTAACCGAATATACAGACTGGGTGTCTTAAGCCACAAACATTTATTTCTCATGGCTCTGAAAGCTAGGAAGTCCAAGATCTGGTATCTGCTTAGAGCCTTTTTCCTGGTTTGCAGATGGTCATCTTCTTATTGTTTCCTTACAGGGCAGAGAGCAGAGAGAGAGACAGGCAGACAGACAGAGGGAGGGGGCGTGAGAGAGAGAAGAGAGGAAAGAGAGAAAGTGCTTCCAATTTCTTCTTTAAAGAGCCCTAATCTCATTCATGAGGACACTACCATCATGACCGAAACACCTCCCAAAGACCCCACATCCTAATACCATCACTTTGGGGGCTAGGATTTCAATATAGGAATTCAGAGGGGGACACAAATATTCACTCTAAAACAGACATCAAAAGAATATCAAGTCTTAATAATAATTCCTGTTGTTCATTCTTTATACCTCATAGGACTTTATTCTGAGTTAAATTTCCACTCTCCCTTTAACAGTCCAGGGTTCAGGCTCGTGAACTTATCTATGCCTTTGTAAGAATATTACCAATTTTGCATAGTAACCCTATGCATCATATGAAATTCCCTCCTGAGTATAACATACCATAGTTGCCTGCTGGTCTAATTATACCAGAACTAAGTCTGTGATCAACATATATAAAATCTTAGTATAATTTCTAATCTTTTTGAAAACGTGCTTCTGTACAACAAAAAGACAGCTTGGGAGTACAGCTATCTGGGTATCTTGAGGAGAGATCTATTCTCCATTTAGTGCCTGAGACTGCTGGACTCAGCATGCTGACTGACTGATAGTTCGGACTGCTCTTCCTGCAAGGCAGTGATGGCGTTATGATCATATCTTCTGCTGCCATTTACTTCCACTCAACAGACATCTTTAACAAGGTCCATTTGGGCGCCCCAGTAAAAGTTTATGAATAAATAGGAAACTACTGTAGCTCTCACCCTGTTCAGGTAAGGGCATACCTAGTTGGAGAAGTGGACTCAAAGCTCTGGCGTCTCAGGATCCTGAACACCTGGGGAAAACAGAGATATTAGCAGGTTTGAGGTGTGCATGCTCTCATACACTGCAAGTCCTTGACTTCAGACTACTCTAATCTGTGTGGCTCACAAAGGCAAAACTGTAGACCTGGCGGTCTGGTGAGGGCTCTTTCCTTGTTAGGATGGATGCCACCTGATTCTGTGCATAGAAATGAATATTGATGCCCAAGTACTTTAATGTCTTTCCTTGAATTTCTACATCATAGTGTCAGAATAATCAGTTTACAGGTTTTGAACTTAAAACTTTGATATCCTGCCTCTCCCTTAGTTTCCCTTTCTCATGGCCACAGGAGCAGCCCTTAGTGAATAGAAGCTGTACCCTTACCTCCACATCCTTCCTTCCCTCCGGCTCCCCTGCCAAAATTCCTTTCCTGTGTGGCTAGCTGATTCAACATTTGTGATTAAAGAGTCAAACCAAGTAACAGAAGCAAAATATTCACCCTAAAGGATTGAGGCACGCATCTGAATGATCTGTCTACAGGGAGAACAGTGCAATGGAAGGAAAACAATCCCACACGTTGAAGGCATCTTTAATACATATTTTCTATGCTTCTATTGAAATGTAGTGCTGCTTCACAGAGATACAGATGCTCAAGTTTATCAATTTTATCTTGAACAAGATATTTTCATTTTTACACAAAGTGAACATAAGATAGAAGAAAGCCGAAGCCTAACAGCCATCGTTATAAATGTTTATAGACATAACTAAAGCCTTATCTAAAGTTCATCCTGTTTAAGGACATGTTTTATGTTGTACAGTTCCTCTTAGAATATCAATCTAATAAGTACCAAGTGAGGCTGAAGACAATGCTGTTATAAAAAATGGAGAAAAATGATTAAAATATGATAATTATACTGACAGCTTATATGCTCAATCTAATCAACCAGGCTTCCAATTTGTCATAATGTACACTCACTCATACATTATTGCTTAATTATAGCAACACTTCTATTTGGAAAGGTTGTCAATCATGTGAATACCCATCATTTTTCTTTCTTTCTTTCTTTTTTTTTTCCTAAGAAGGGGCATATTTTAAGCAAGGATTTGAAGCCACTGTGCTATTGATTTAACCCTTGGAATACTTTTTATGCAAAAACTATAGTTCTTACTGAATGTTTTTCTTTATACACAGATTAATATAAATTTATATTATTGATATTATTCTTTTAAGTTAGAATTGATTATGGCAGAATTGGATGACTTTTTGGTTATTACGATATCTATGTGCTTGCCCTAAAAAATAGAAGGTGCAGTTTTTTTGTTTTTTTGTTTTTTTTTAAGAAAGAGAAAATTCGACCAGAGTGTATCCCAATTTGCCTGCAATCTGTATTGATCAGGAAAGGGCAGTGAGGGTGAAACTAGGTAGCTCTTTTAAAAGGATATGAATGAATGCTTATGGAAACACTGTCCACAGCACATTAAGGATTTCTATTACTCTTTACTTCATTTTTTCTGGTTCCACTATTTTTCTCCCAATTAATAAAGATATTTAACACATTGCTTAAGCAATCATATAAATGCATCTGCCTGCCAGGGTTACCTATTGAGAGTTCGGCAATTTGACCATATAACCAAGTCGACCCTGGAAAAATGAAGCAATAAATTGAAACAACTGTTCATATTCTTTAAAAGACTGAAAGTGTGTCAATTATTGTGAACATATTATTGACTTTATAAGATATATGTGTATGTTTATATATGTGTACAGATCCTTTATATAGAGATTAAACATACCTCCATATATGTATATATGACTTATGTGTATATTTTGTATTCTCAACTTTTAACCTAAGTTATCGAATAGACCACTTTGTCAAGATGACCAAATTATTAGCTAAGAATTTTAAAAAATATTCTTAATATGGGCATTTGGGGCTCTTAGGTATCTGGAAAATTGTGTCTATGACTCAATTCAACTTCTAGAGTAGACAGGTTCATGGACTTACATCTTATAACTAGAAAGAGTAAGAAAGACTATATTTCCTTCATTTCTCTAAATAATCTCTTTGATAAAGGCAAAATAAAGAAGATGTTCACATGTGCACACCTCCATTATTCCTTAAAATCTAGTTTTGTGATGATGAGATCTCCTGATACATACAACTGCAAATATGGAATATGAGCACATATGTCAGTATTACAAATTTCTATCACTTTCATGAATTACTAACCATTAAACAGTTTTGTCAAATGTTTTATTCTTTTAAGGCCTTAGATATAATTCAAGCTGCATCCAAGGACTTCAGTACATTTGGTGCACACCTCACCATTTTCAAGGAATTTATTTTAAAATTCATTGCAAGCGTTAAAATATAAACCTGTAAGAGCACAATTAAAGTTAAGTAATAGTAGTTTCATATCATTTGAAACTGTAATGTTATTCACTTTCTTTGCCTAAGTTCTCTATACTGGGATGCAATACAGGCTTGCACCTAAGTCAGGTTTTGCATCCAGTTGGTTTCATTTACTAATTTTTAAAAAAAATTACTATTTTCTATATTTACTATTTTCTGTATTTACTATTCTTACTGCTGCCTTTCTAAAGTAGAAATTCTTAACTAATAACTATACATCTTTGGAAATTGAAGCAAATGACTATCAGATAGCTATGGATAGTAACATTAAAGTTGAACTAAAAAAAATTATGGAGGAATTATTTTTTGATGCTCTGTCAGATACTAAGTGAACATGCACATTGTATACAAAAACTGGAAGGGTAATGCTTCACCTTGAGCCAGAAAAATCCTAAATCTTTTGGTTGTATCAGTTTTGGAAAGGATGTTGTCATCATTTGTTCCAGCATTTAAAATAAGCCCAGTATAGCAACATGTATGAACATCTGCAACTTAACTTTTGAAGTGCATCTAAAAAAAAAAAAAGCTAAGTACAGTAAAATGTTACTTGTAGAATCTAAATGGTAGATGTATGAGTTTTCCACTTTATGATTCTTTAAATTTATCTGTATGTTTGAATATATAGGTTATTTTGTCATAAAATGTTGAAAAAATTAACTCAATAATACATCATTAATTTCTTTCTTTCCTAAGCAACAAAAGTTCATGTTGGAAAAGACCTAAAATCTGGGCATGTGACCTGTTTTCTCTATAAAACCTGTAATAGTTGAGCCCTAAAGTAATAAACTCAAGCAATTCAAGGTACTGAACATACCCTGGTAATAGTCCATTTGAAATCACAGGAAGGGCTTTGGTGAAACCCATAGTGTCAAGAAAGTTTTTTTGTATAATACCTAATTTCAAAATCTCACGTAGGCACCTTCTGCTCCATAACCCATAAATGTTTATATGGAAAAGGTAAGGCTTTTCCCCCCCATCCCCTTTTACTCCTTTAGTGAGTGTAATATGACCATAGTCTCCACTTTCACTATTTCTTCCACTTTAAATTAAGACACGGAGTGTATTGTTTATTTCTATCTGTTCTCTACAAATAAAGTAGTATGTGGACTTGTGTACAGTTACAACCTCTCTTATATACCTGGCAATGTCCTTCCATACTTACAGCAGTTTTAAAATATGGCCACAAATTCTCTCACAGCTTTCTTAATCAGAGATGGGGTCTAATTCCCCTCTCCTTAAATCTGGGCTGAACTTAGAATTTGCTTGAACCAAGGCAATGCGTGGATGTGGGACTGTGTGACCTCCAAGGCTAGATAAGAAAGGCCATGCTGTTTCTCTTGTTTCTATTGGAACACTTGCTCTTGGAGAATCCAACTCAGTTGGAACACTTTCTCTGGGAAAATCCAGCTTGTCTCACTACTTTGAGATTGTCATGCTACAGAGGCCACATGGGATGTTGTGGTTGACAGTCCCAGTTGTGTGTCCAGTCTTCTAACCCCGCAACAGGGCACCAGGCATGTGAATGAAGCTATTGTGGCCCCTACAGGTGAGCCCATCCACCAGTTGAGTCTCATTAATAATCTTCATCAATAAAATGAAGACCAGAAGAATTACCCAGCTGAGACCTGTACGAATTCCTGACCTATGAAATCCATGCAACATAATTAAATGGCCGTAGTTTTAGGCCTCTAAGTTTTGGGATGCTTTGTTACACAGCAACAGTAACTGATGCTGACTGCAGATGTTATGTCAGTTCTAATGTCAACTTACATTTTCTAGGAAACTCATGGCTCACAGAATAACCACCTACAAACAAAAATCTCCAACATAAGTTTTCACTGATCATCAGAGAAAAGTCATCTCTTTCAGGCATTCTGCACATCATACCAAGATGCTGACTCACACTCTGCTTATGAATAGTTTTATTCAATAATAAAAGGAAATATCTGATAACAAAGTATGGTATCAATATTAAGTGATACTTAATGGTTTCACTTTATGAAGGAATTTTTACCAAAGGAATCATTCAGCTTTCTCCCTGCATGTATTTATCAGTAATACTTTGGCTAGTTTTACAGACTTATTGGCTATAATATAATATGTGCCTGATTTTGCTGTTCAGGATGGATGCCTTTGTAATTTGATTGCTAATCCAATTTTTGCTGCACATCACAACAATCTGTGCCAAAGAATATTCTTTTGGAATCCGTCTGGAAAAGCTCAATTTATTTTCTACAGAGACCACTGGGCTTCTTCTGGGAGAAAGAGGGGATAAGTTTTTATATAGCAATGCAGCTGAAAGTAATCTCTGTTTATGATGAAAGAACATAGGGAAGATTCCAGAAAGTACCATGCTATTAAGCTCAAAGGAGGCAAAGAATGAAAGGTCACTGAATTCTGCAGTTAGGTAGGCAGCTCTTCACTATACAGCTCAAGATCCACTGAGCCCTGCTCCTGGGCATGTGCCCAAGAGAGAATAAAACACAAGGATCTTTCAATAGGCAAGAAGAGTATTATAAATAATTCAGGACAGCTGTAAGGAAGACACCCTGACAAGGAGAAGATTTCAACATGACGCTAAAATTCCTAATAAATTTAGATCAAATTTCAGCCAGTTGGAGTCAGAAGAAAAAAATTCAACCAAGCCATTTATGTAGGGGTGCAAGATATTTAAAGCCTATTAATGATATGCTGAATTCTTTATTGCCCTGATTACATTTCCCACGCAGTCTGATATCAACATGGGTGTCATTAAGTACTAAAGAGAATCTATAATCTCATTCTATGGAGGTGAAAAATATTACAACTGCCTTCTTGTCTCAAAGAGAGAGGCTAAGTCTTTCTAATGAGAAAAGAATAAACCAGTTTATGCATTCAAAATTTTTTCTAGTTCTTCCAATCAGTAACTAAACATACATGTAAATATTGTAACTATATGTATAAATATACTTTTTCCAGATTAAGAGAAGCAGACATATTGAACGTTTTTCTCCTTAACTACTGTAATGATTTAAAACTTCAACACACATTTATTGCAAGACTACTATGTGCCTGGTGTTGTAAATATGGGCTTCTATGTGTTCTGTCTGATTTAGTACTGCTATTATGTAGTCATTTTCATTTTCCTTATAAAAAATAAAATCTAATCCTTCTGTAGCATGAGGGAAATCACGTAATGTTTATTTTTCTATTTTGTTGAAAACTGAGATGATAAAATTTACCTCCCAAGGTAGTGTGAATACTACTAATTAATGTTAGCAAAAGATCTATGAAGACCAAAGACTATGGAAATCCAAACTTTAATATTCTTTCCTTCTTCATAGTGACCCTAATATTATTTTTCTTTTTCATTCCATTCCCTACCAGTAAGTTAACATTAAACTTGAAACAATTTGACATTGGCTATATCTAACAGCTGTAAGCAAGATCACTTGGCTAGAAATGATATTTATGCACACTAAAATATATGCACTTATTTACTAAATATAGGCAGATTTAAGTGAAAAGAACATGATGAAATTCCTTTAATATTGGCTCCCATGAGATCTCAAATACATATGAACTCATAGGATGGAATGATGCCCTGTTTCTTATACAATTGGTGATAAGAAATACTTTGACAAGGTAGTGTCCATGTTAAGTTAACAAATAGAATAGTCACCTGCCATTTGATTTTTCTAAAGGGGATCACTTTCATTTAGGATAACCCCATACCATTGAAAATGTTTTAGAAATACTCAGAATAGCATTCTTCTTACTTAAAATAACTTAAAATAATTAAGCAACAATTGTACAATAATTAAGCAACAATTTTATATTCTTAATCCAAGAGCAAATCTCTTTAAAACTTCACTTGAATTGTGTTCTTATTAAACTTCTCTGAAAAAAATACTAACATTTTCGAACATGGTACATTTCATACAGAATTCGTTTGAGTCACATTTCTGTTTGATTCCAAATACCTGTAGCAATGAAAGGACCTCCAAAGTCCTGAATGAAGAGTAACGAGTTTGCAAGTCAATAGAATGGGCATGTCTATGAACTTTCACTGTGTTTTTCTTTAGGCACTTTTGTATGTTATATTTTGAAAGAAAAAAAGGATCCATCAGTAGATGAATGGCTAAAGAAGAGGTGGTACATATACACAATGGAATATTATTCAGCCATAAGAAGAAAACAAATCCTACCATTTGCATCATGGATGGAGCTAGAGGGTATTATGCTCAGTGAAATAAGCCAAGCCGAAAAAGACAAGTATCAAATGATTTCACTCATATGTGGAGCATAAGAACAAAGAAAAAAATTGAAGGAACAAAACAGCAGCAGACTCACAGAACCCAAGAACGGACTAATAGTTACCAAAGGGAAAGGGACTGGGGAAGATGGGTGGGAAGGGAGGGATAAG